>JAMPIV010016772.1:0-121753 GCA_024509875.1 Oreohelix idahoensis
TACTGGCCGAATGGAACTCAACACTTAAAACTCAAAGCTATATGGCGTTAAAGAGGAACTTCAAACAACAGTCGAATTCATCATGAGAACTCGTCTGACGGTGTAATCATCAAAGATGCGATCGCAAGAAGAAGAACTACAAAGTGAACCAGGAATCACAATCAATTTTAATTACAATTTATATGTACAGAATTTATCAATATGAATCTTGTAGTGACATATTTTATTAATATTATCCTATGTGTGTCAGTTGTGTAGTAGTAATATGAGGTTATACTGGTTTTCTTTCAAGCTAGTTCACCATATTCCTATCAATTTTATTTGTCTTCATGTTTTTACTAATCAAGTCCAGTTTGTTTATCTTGTAAGGTGGGGAGGGGGGGGGGGGGAAAAGTTCACAGGGGGGGGGGGGGGGGGGGGTATTTTCCCTTCTGGTTTATTATAAAGTCAGGGGGAGGTGGGAGGGGGGGGGGGGGGGGGGGGGGGGGGGGGCTGTCGCGGGGGCATAATGTTGGCTCCACTGGCCACATAGGCTTTATCTTTCGTGATGGCTGGCAGGAAAGGACTCCTCTGCTCGATAGCCTCCCTGTGTTCTGGAGACACCTCACTGGTCACTATCTGGACCCAGGAGTATGCTGTCAGCCTCTAGGTTCAGCAAAGCTCAGACCAGGTGCTGCTCAATAACTTTTGGACCACGGTCCCAGAAACAAGAAGGTTGTACCTCCTACTTCATAACTAATTTATAATCTATTTCTAGACTGAACACAATACATAACAAACACTGAGTTCAGAGCGGTAGGCCAACTGTCAGCTTCATCTGAAATAATGTACACCAGTATATTCCTCCCTAATGGTTACTACGCCTCTGCAATTCCAGCATTATTTCTTTCTAGTCGATAAGATAGGTGTCAGTGTACTGTTTGGCAATTCCATGTAGTTTTACTTTCCTCCGACACCTTCTGTTCAGGTTGGAGCATTATATAGGCCTTGCCTCATGTTCGCTACTGAACCACACATATATACAGACATAAATTATCAATTTACATTCAATTTTCATTAAAAAGATATTGAATATATCAAGCTTACCACAATTCATGGAATAATACACAGTTACGTTGACTGGCAATGAATATAGCACAATTTCGATCTGCCGATGTCCCAGGCTTTTATTTAGAAAAATATGCACTGGTGCTCAACGCACTGGTTCTGTAGTAAGTTTATTTGAACATGTGGTGGTGACCTGACGCCTCTGATTGACTATATTCGCGGGTCTAACCAATCGTGCCATGTTTACCCAATCGTTTGAAAAAAAGTATAATGTCATGTTTCCTAATAAGCGTTTTGTGAGTTTTTAAAAACTAACTCTCGTGTGTGTAGTGTTTTTTTTATCACTGTCGATTTGAAAAAAGCTAGTGCTTGTGGCCTTACACGCGTGATGGTAGTAATTGTGTATCGCGAGACTGTGGTAGTATTGCCTGCGTTCCGGCTTTCAGCCTCTCCCTTTCTTTCTATCTTTAGTCCATCTGTCTTTCGTTTTTGGGTAACGTAGTGTATAAAATGACATGAATGGAATTTTAAATCTAGGTCACTTGCGTATCTCAAGGTTTTTCTTAGAAATGGAGTACACATTTTAGTGTGTTGGGGAAACGCGTGTATGCTGCAGAAGGCTTTTACTATCAACGTGAAACGTTACAATTTGCAGACGCAGGAGAAAACAAGGGGGATTTCGAGTACAGTCATTGTGACAGCACTGTTCTTTACCATTCTTCTTTCCTTTTATTGAATTTATGTGTTAGGCTTTACATTTTCCTGATAATTTATATATGTGGATTAGAATTTCTCACGACAAATCCTCCCCACTTAAAACAGACGTTATATGTCAGTCTATAATTCTATATACACATAGAAAAATTTATTATTATTCCTGGGGTTTTGGGTTATTCTCATCACACGGATGGCGGCTTAAAAAATCCGCTCCCAGATTTGTTTTTCCACTTATATACTCTATGCTAAACTCAAATGGCTGCATCAATAATGACCAACGGAGTAATCTAGAATTCTCATGTCTAGCCTGTGCTAGAAACGACAAAGGTTTGTGATCAGTTTGCAACTTAAATGCCTTCCCATACAGATAAATATTGAATTTCTTTATCGCCCATATTACTGCAAGACATTCTTTTTCGCTAGTTGAGTAATTGGTTTCAGCTTTATTCAACTTTCTGCTAGCATATGCCACTGGGCTTAATTCCCCATCCAATGCATCTGATTTATGTAGCAGAGTTGCACCTAACCCAATATTACTGGCATCCGTCCTTACTATGAATTCTTGACTTAAGTAAGGTAATTTCAAAATAGGTTTACTTGTGAGCTTTTCCTTCAATTCTTGGTAAGCCATTTCACATTGTGGTGTCCATGTAATTCGATCTGGATGTCCTTTACGTGTCAAATCAGTTAACGGTGCACATATGGAATTAAAATTTTTGATATACTTTTGGTAGAAACCACATAATGAGACAAAGGATCTCACGTCTTTCTTGGTTTGTGGTCTCGGGGCTTTCTTTAGTTTCTCTAAATTCTTTGGGTCAGGGGTCATGTCTCCCTGATAAACTGTGTGTCCCAAGAATTCTAATTCTTTACATCCAACGCAACATTTGGTTGGTCGGGCTGTTAAATTCGCTTCCCTAAGTCGATTAAACAGCATGTTCAGAGAGTCAATGTGCTCCTCAAATGTTTCTGTTGCTATAAGGATATCATCCATGAAATTTGTGATACATGGATTATTCAGAGGGTCCAATAATTTTCTCATCATTCTAGAGAAAACACTAGGCGCATTCTTCAATCCAAATGGCAATCTATTAAACTCATAGTGTCCTTCTGAGGTACTAAAAGCTAGGTATGGTCTAACCTCAGGCTTTACTGGAATCTGATAGTATCCTTTACTCAGGTCCACTTTTGAGAAATATTTAGCTTTATTTAGTCTGGCAAACAACTGATTTGTATCCGGCAATGGATCCACCTGTCCTTCTGTAATAGCATTCAGTCTCCTGTAATCTATACAGAGTCTATGTTCTCCAGAGGGTTTCCTTAAAAGTACAACACCGGAACTATATGAAGATTCACTGTGCGAAATAATTCCTTCCTTCAACAAATAGTCTATCTCTTCCTTCAAAGCTTTCTCCTTAGCAAAAGGAATCGAATAGGGTTTCATACAGACAGGTGTGGGGTCTATCAGTTTCATATCATATTCCAATAAGTTTGTATGCCCAGGTCGGTCTGTTAACACCTCTGTATGAGTATCTAGAACCTGTTGCACTCTCTCTTTCTGAGTTTTCGTTAAATGTGTACTGATTTTCATCTGTGCCGCTGTCTCACAGGGGTGTAATGGATATTCAAATGATGAAGGTGGTTCCTTTTTCATCTCCATGGCAATGGACAAGGTCAACAAGTGTGTCTCTTCCTGATGTTCTCTTTCCAAATATTTCTTCAGGAGATTCACATGATAGATTTTTTCTTTCCCCTTCTTATCTATCTTATAATTGGTTCTAGACACCTTCTCTAGAACTGTATATGGACCTTGCCATCCAATTTGTAACTTATTCTGACTACCGGGGAGAAGAAGCAGTACCTTCTCTCCCACAGCCAAATCTCTGTCTTTAGCTTTCCTGTTATAATAGGCAGCATGTTTCTTCCTGGCTTGTTTCAAATTTTCATTGGCAAGTTTCCAGCCAGTTTTTAAACGAGTGGTCAGCTCATTCACATATTGGTATGAGGATGTAATATTTTCCTCTGCCTTTTCGTCAGTCCACGTTCTTAACAGAGCTTCGAGGGGACCTTTTATTGGCCTTCCAAACAATAATGTTGCCGGGGCCATACCGGTTGAACTATGGGGTACCTCCCGATAAGCAAAGAGGGCGGCGTGCAGGTACTGGTCCCATGTATCTGCTTTTTCGTGTGCCAACTTTCTCAGGATCGACATCAATGTGCCGTTAAATCTTTCCACTTGGCCGTTCCCTTGGGGATGATACACACTACAATGGAAGTGTTTGGCCTGAAAGATCCTGAAAACTTCTTCAGTTAGTTTCCCCTTGAACTGAGAGCCATTATCAGTCAAGATTTGATTGGGAAAGCCTAACCTTGTGAAAATTGTGAGCAATGCCTCTGCCACATGTTTAGAATCAATCGATGACAGGGCTACTGCCTCTCCCCACATAGAACAAGTGTCCACCAGAGTCAGAATGTAGCTGTTCCTTCTCTTGGTTCGGGTGAGAGGTCCCACAAGATCCACAGCAACTCTCTCAAAGGGTGTTCCCACTATGGGCATTTCTCCCAGAGTTGCTGGTGCAGTCCAATGTTTAGGTGCTACTCGTTGGCACTCTGGACAGGATTTTACATATCGTTTGATATCTTCAGTTATCCCTGGCCAGAAATAGTGACAAGCTATACGCTGTCCTGTTGCGCTGATCCCCATATGACCACTGAAGGGAATCGCATGCCCTAGTTCCAACACTTTAGTCCTATATGAAGTGGGAAGGACCAGCTGTCCGTGACCATTGGATTCAGATCCAGCCTTCCTATAAATCAGTTTGTTCTTCATATAAAACTCTCCCTTGCCTGGAGGTGTATGAGATTTGGGCCTTCTTGAAACACGGCTTGAGTGTTTTGTCCTCAGCCTGTGCCTTCCTCATCTCATCTGGATGAGTATTTATTGGATTATCCTCCTCCTTTTTAGACTGTGATCTGGTCTGCACTGTTGCCAATATCACAGGTCTCTTGGGATTCCCCAAGAAGACATATCTACACCCCAATATCAGAGGGTAGATTGGCTCATTTATCACTGCTGCTTTTATGATTCCTTCCACCTATCGCGTTTTCACCTTTATCCGAGCGACGGGAAGTGTCATGGTAGCTACATCCTTGGTTGCAGTTTGAATCTCCACTGTTTCTGTGGTGTATTGATCGGCCTGCACCAGGTGAGAACTCACAACGGAATCGTAATCTAAACCGGTATCATATAAACACCTTATAGTGACACCATTACAGATGACATCTTCACACACTGGGGGGTGGTATGGTTCCTGTAGTTCTGCAGGTTTGACCTTTTTCCCAGATGTCATAGCAGCACAATGAGGAGGTTTCCTTCTACAATGGTCAGTGTCATGATTGTTCATCTTACAATTTTTACACCACCTTTTTCCTTGGTTGAAAGATTTTCTTTCATCATATTTCCTTTCATCGAATTGTGGGGTTTTATTTTTATTGTCATACCGTGGCCTATCAAATTGGTGCTTACCTTTGTTTTGATCTCTAGGATCAAATTTATTAAAGTTCTGTGGTGCCCTAAAATTTTCCAGCTGTTTCTTTTTATTACCTGATACTTCTGCCTGAGCTGCTTGATACCTTTCTGCTACATTTAGCAACTCACCCAGCCTCTCTTCACCTTGTTCCATGAGAAACTTTCTCATGTCTGGAGCCATGGACTCTCTTAATTGTTCTATAAGGACCATTTCCTTAAGATCTTGGGTTTTCCCCAGAGAAGTCCATTTCTCCAAGTATGTCTCTAACCGTGCAGAGAACTGGTGATAGGTTTCACCTGACAGTAGTTTAGCATTCCTAAATTTTTTCCTATAAAATTCTGCGTTCTTTTCATATCTTAACAAAAGAGCCTGCTTTAGCATGTCATAATTTTCCTGATCACCTCTGCTCATTTTTGCAAAAACTTCATAAGCTGCCCCACGAAGTCCTTGAGATAACTTTAAGCTCCACCTCTCTCTCTCTAACCCATATGTGGTAGCTAATAGTTCATATCTATTTAGATAGCTCTCAATATCATCGTCTTTCTCAACAAAATGATCTAAATGAAAATTCATAGCTGAGGTTGAGGCTCCTTGGCTAGCAGTGGCATCAGAGGTAAAGGGACTGGCACCATTTTCAGGAGCATGGCCTTGAAACTCAAACTCCCTTAATCGTAACTCATGTTCCCTTTGTAATCTCTTCTCCTCCTTTTCTGCTTCCCTCTCTGCAGTCAATCTTCTTTCTTCTGCTTCCCTTTCTGCAGCTCGTCTTCTTTCCTCGGCTTCCAATGCTTTAGCCTCTTTGTCAGCCTCAATCTGCAACCTCTTAGCCTCAGCCTCAATCTGCAACCTCTTAGCCTCAGCCTCAAATTGCAGCCTCTTAGTCTCAGCCTCTAACTTTCTTTCGGCCTCTTTTTCTAATCTTCTTTCTTCCCGTTCAATATATTTGTCACATTCAGCCGTGACATAAGCAATCATAATTTGCCCGTCCATTCCTAACTCTTTCGCAGTCTGTACAGCAGCAGATCGAAATTTTGCCAAGTCGGCCATTGTCTAACATGTAAATGTAAACAATTCAATCTTTCAATAATTATCTAAGGACACTACAGGCACTGAGAGCTCAACCTTATTTATTTTCACCCAAGGATACTTTTTTAATTTCTATTTATTCCCTGAAGTGAATTACCCCCAATATTTTTAATAGGGAAAGATTCAAAATCCCGGACGAGCCCCCAATATATGTGGTAAAGTGGGATGTTATAAATATTTATAGGGGACTTAGTGTACTGACTGAGATCAGCTGTGAAGGTATCTGTATCTAATAGGTGTAGTGTTTTACAGATAACCTTACTTGCTACCACATTATGCCTCAGTCAGAATTATTCTGGAATATTGTGATGACTACGTTAAATGTCTAGGGTATGTATATGATGAAGTGTAAGTCACAACAACAACAGACAGATAAACAATTTAATTTATTCCACCACACTTGACAACACTGTGACACTCACACACATGTAACATTCTATAAGACTATCTTAAATGAGTCACTGGTAAATTTTCAAATATCAATATGTATTAAGTACTCTCATTAATATATATGTCCTGATTCAACTACAAAGTGAACCAGGAATCACAATCAATTTTAATTACAATTTATATGTACAGAATTTATCAATATGAATCTTGTAGTGACATATTTTATTAATATTATCCTATGTGTGTCAGTTGTGTAGTAGTAATATGAGGTAATACTGGTTTTGTTTTTTCAAGCTATGTTGTTATTTGTCATCATGACTTCAAGTGTTTGTTTATCTTGTAAGTAGTATGGGGAAAAGTTCACAGTTCCTATCAATTTAAACACTGTATTTTCCCTCTGGTTTATTATAAAGTCAGATTTTGAGGGGGGGGGGCATAATGTTGAGCTCCACTGGCCACATAGGCTTATCTTTCGTGATGGCGGCAGGAAAAGACTCCTCTGCTCGATAGCCTCCCTGTGTTCTGGAGACACCTCACTGGTCACTATCTGGACCCAGGAGTATGCTGTCAGCCTCTAGGTTCAGCAAAGCTCAGACCAGGTGCTGCTCAATAACTTTTGGACCACGGTCCCAGAAACAAGAAGGTTGTACCTCCTACTTCATAACTAATTTATAATCTATTTCTAGACTGAACACAATACATAACAAACACTGAGTTCAGAGCGGTAGGCCAACTGTCAGCTTCATCTGAAATAATCTACACCAGTATATTCCTCCCTAATGGTTACTACGCCTCTGCAATTCCAGCATTATTTCTTTCTAGTCGATAAGATAGGTGTCAGTGTACTGTTTGGCAATTCCATGTAGTTTTACTTTCCTCCGACACCTTCTGTTCAGGTTGGAGCATTATATAGGCCTTGCCTCATGTTCGCTACTGAACCACACATATATACAGACATAAATTATCAATTTACATTCAATTTTCATTAAAAAGATATTGAATATATCAAGCTTACCACAATTCATGGAATAATACACAGTTACGTTGACTGGCAATGAATATAGCACAATTTCGATCTGCCGATGTCCCAGGCTTTTATTTAGAAAAATATGCACTGGTGCTCAACGCACTGGTTCTGTAGTAAGTTTATTTGAACATGTGGTGGTGACCTGACGCCGCTGATTGACTATATTCGCGGGTCTAACCAATCGTGCCATGTTTACCCAATCGTTTGAAAAAAAGTACTCCTACTCCCGTTTCCCCTGACAACAAAAGATAGTATTTATAGCCCGACTAATCGTGTTTAACCTTACATTTCTTGCGCTCCAATCAAATCGGATTTAACATGTAGACTCATTTCCCGTACAATGGTGGTGTGAAAATCTGCCACTGAGCGATTCTGATTTGGGTGTTGTCTGATATCCCTCACTATTTCTTTTGGCTATAATTTAGTAATTCCTAGACTATTTGCGTAACGTTTAACATATTCTTTGTCAGCAAGTCCTAAGGAACCCAAATATATATATTTAATGGGGCTAAGTGGCTGCGTTCAAAATATGCATTTTCTACTACCTCCTGTTCACTTCGAATACGATGTGGTGTCTGGGTACTGTAATGTTTTCAAACGTAAACCAGTATAATGTCATGTTTCCTAATAAGCGTTTTGTGAGTTTTTAAAAACTAACTCTCGTGTGTGTAGTGTTTTTTTTATCACTGTCGATTTGAAAAAAGCTAGTGCTTGTGGCCTTACACGCGTGATGGTAGTAATTGTGTATCGCGAGACTGTGGTAGTATTGCCTGCGTTCCGGCTTTCAGCCTCTCCCTTTCTTTCTATCTTTAGTCCATCTGTCTTTCGTTTTTGGGTAACGTAGTGTATAAAATGACATGAATGGAATTTTAAATCTAGGTCACTTGCGTATCTCAAGGTTTTTCTTAGAAATGGAGTACACATTTTAGTGTGTTGGGGAAACGCGTGTATGCTGCAGAAGGCTTTTACTATCAACGTGAAACGTTACAATTTGCAGACGCAGGAGAAAACAAGGGGGATTTCGAGTACAGTCATTGTGACAGCACTGTTCTTTACCATTCTTCTTTCCTTTTATTGAATTTATGTGTTAGGCTTTACATTTTCCTGATAATTTATATATGTGGATTAGAATTTCTCACGACACCGATCTTTTCCCATTCTGCAGACATGGCCAAACCATCTTAGTTGGGACTGTTCTACTTGGGTCTGCAGGGGGTGGGATTTAAGGCCTTGACGTATCGTCTGGTTGCGGACCATGTCTCTTCTTGTTACTTCAACCACTTTCCTCAGATACCTCATTTCTGAGGTTTGGATCTGGCTTTTGTGGGTTGTAGTCATTGCCCATGACTCGCATCCATATGTCAAGACTGGGACATAGGTGGAGCGGTATACAGCCATCTTCGTTTTCTTACCAACCTCTCTCTTGCTGAGGAATCCTCGATTTATGGCCTGAAAAAGTCTCCCAGCTGCTGCTTTTCGAGTGGCCAACTCTTCTTTGATGCCTCCCTTTCGGTCTATAATAGCTCCGAGGTATTTAAAGTGGTCGACCTGCTCCAGGACCTGTTCTCCCAGCTTAATCTGATGTCTTCTGTCTTCTCGTGATATCACCATGGATTTTGTTTTAGAGCTGCTTATGACCATCACTCTCTTCTGCAGCTATTCCTTCCAGACTTGCAGGTTGGATTTGAGATGTTGTCGTGAAACATTCTAAATCCACATATATAAATTAAAAAGTAAATGTAAAGCCTAACACATAAATTCAATAAAAGGAAAGAGAAATGGTAAAAGTACAGTGCTGTCACAATGGCGTACAAAAATCCCCCTTGTTTTCTACTTCGTCTGCAAATTGTAACGTTTCACGTTGATAGTAAAGCCTACTGCATCACTACACGCTTTCTACAATAAAACATGTACTGTATTTCTAAGAAAACCTTGAACTAGGCACACTGCGTAATGACCTAAATTAATACTTCCATTAATTTCATTTTATACACTACGTTAACATAAACGGAAAGACAGATGAACTTAGGATAGAGAGAGGGAGGGCTGAAAGCAGAAACGCATGCAACACTAACATGCGTCTCGCGATATACAATTAATGCCACCCTCCCCGCGCGAAAGGCCAGAGGCACTAACTTTTTTTCAAATAGACCGTGATAAAAAATACTACCCATACGAGAGTTAGGTTTAAAAACCTGAAAAACGCTTATTAGGAAACATGACATTATACTGGTTTACGTTTGAAAGCCTGACAGTACAGCAGACACCCTAAAATGTTGGAAGTGAGGAGGTGGTAACAGCACGACTATCCTAGAAGAAAATACATATTTTGAACGCAGCCCCTTAGCCCCATTAAACTTATATATTTGGGTTCCTTAGGACTTGCTGACAAAGAATATGTTAAGTGTTACGCAAATAGTTTAGGAATTAACAAATTATAGCCAAAAGAAAATAGTGAGGGTGTCAGACAACACCAAAAAAAATAATCGCACAGTGGCATGTTTTGAAACCACTATTTTACGGGAAATGGGCCACCATGTAAAATCCTATTTGATTGGATAGAAGAAAATGTAAGGCTAAACACGATTAGTCGGACTACAAATACTAATTCTTTGTTGTTAGGGGAAACGGTAGTAAGGGTACTTTTTTTGAAAAGCTGTGTAAACATGGCCCGATTGGTTAGACCCGCCAATATAGTTAATTAAGAGCGTCAGTTCAGTGCCACATTTTAAAATAAACTTACTAAGAAACAGTGCGTTGAGATCCAGATCATATTTTTCTAAATAAAAGTCTGGGACAGAGGCAGATCGGAATTTGTGCCATATTCATCGCCAGTCAACGTATCTGTGTATTATTTCCATGAATTGTGGTAAGCTTGACATATTCGATATCTTTTTAATGAAAATTGAATGTAAATTGATAATTTATGTCTGTATATGTGCGTGGTTCAGTAGCAAACATGAGGCAAGGCCTAGATAGTGCTCCAACCTGAACAGAACGTGTCGGAGAAAAGAAAACTGCATGGAATTGCCAAATAGTACACTGACACCTATCTTATTGACTAGAAGGAAATAATGCTGGAATTGCAGAGGCGTAGTAACCATTAGGGAGGAGTATACTGGTGTAAATTGTTTCAGATGAAGCTAGCAGTTGGCCTACCGCTCTGAACTCAGTGTTTGTTATGTATTGTGTTCAGTGTGGAAATAGATTATAAATTAGATCTGAAGTAGGAGGTACAACCTTCTTGTTTCAGGGACTGTGGTCCTAAGTTACTGAAGCAGCACCTGGTCTGAGTTTTGCTGAATCCAGAGGCTGACAGCATACTCCTTGGTCCAGATAGCGACCAGTGAGGTGTCTCCAGAACACAGTGAAGCAACCGAGCAGAGGAGTCTTTTCCTGCCGCCATCACGAAAGATAAGCTTCTGTGGCCAGAGTAGCTCAACATTATGTGCCCCCTCAAAAATTGACATTTTATTAAACACAGAGGGACAATTAATTGGTTCAAATGACAGGAACTGTGAACTTTTCCCACTACTATTTCCACGATAATCAAACACTTGAAGTCATGATGAAAAACAACAACCAAGCTTGAACAAAACCAGTATTACCTCATATTACTAATTCACAACTTACACACATAGGATAAGAATAATAAAATATGTCAATACAAAGTTCATATATATAAACTGTGTACATAATACTTGTAATTACATTTGATTGTGATTCCTGGTTCACTGTGTAGTTGAATCAGGATACCCATTATTGAAAGAATTAATACATATATTTTTAAACTTAAAACAGATGTGCCTATGATTTAGCAATCAGGGCAACATCATCAGCAAATACAAACCTGTCTCATCTTCCAGTACCCAACTGAATACTTTCTTGTTCTCTCCTTACATGCCTTGATGACATCGTCCATAGGGAGTATGAAACGATAAGGTAACAGGATATCACCTTGTCTTACACCAGTGGTGGTCATGAACTCTTCTGACTTATGGTTAGCTGTCCTCACATAATTTCTGCAAGACTTGCAGAAGCTCTGTATAGCACGAATCAGAGGTGCTGGAATGTTCTTCCTTGCCAAACAGTCCCAAAGTTTGCTCCAGGGGACCCTGTCAAACGTCTTTTCCAGATCTATGAAACATAGATGGATCTCACTCTTGTACTCAAGGACCTTTTCACTCAGCTATCTGAGTGTGAAGATGAGGTCTTGAGTACTTCGGTTTGCTCGGAATCCGCACTGGACCTCATCCAATTGGGGCTCAGCTAGGCATCGGAGTCTCTGCTCTAGGATTCTAGAGTAGATTTTACCAGGGACACTGAGAAGGGATATGCCTCTGTGGTTTCCACATTGTCGATTGTCACCCTTTTTGAAAATAGGTGTTATGATGGCAATCTCCCAATCCTTTGGTATGGCCTTGTTGCACCATGCTGCCTGTAGGACCCTTAGGAGTAATAGGTCGCCTGATGCTCCCATGTACTTAACCATTTCTGGTGTTATACCATCATGCCCTGCTGCTTTGCCCATCTTGATTTTCTCCAGTGCTGCCTTCAGTTCTTCCATCTTTATGTCATCTTCACCACCATTGGTTTTCTCTTCTGTGCTAGTGGTTATCATTTCTGATGCTTGACCTTGCTCACCATCAAGGAGTTCTAAGAAATATTCTTTCCATCTTTCTATTACCTCCTTTGGGGCAGTAAGCAATTTGCCTTGCTTGTCCTTTATAAATTTGAGAGGGCAATGTTTTTCCTTCCTCATGTTCTTTAGGGTCTTATAGAACAATTTCTGGTTTTCTTCCGCATCTTTTTCTAGCTTTTCTCCAAATTCTTCCCAGGACTTTTGTATTGCTGCTAGCACCTTGTTCTTTGCTTCTGTTCTGAGTGTCTTCTTCTTTCGTTCGCTTGAACTATATTGTCTATATCTGCAATGTTGTTTCTTGTATAAACTTCACTGTCTTTTGTAGTTCATACAGAGGTTTCATATAGTTTTGCTTCCAGTGTTGTTTCTCTGGGCCAGTGGGTTTGCCTCAATATGTCATATTCGGGGCAATCTTGAAGTACGTGCTCCGCAGTCTGGGGTGCCTGTCCACATGTACACATGGCTGAATTGCCAATCTTGAATTTTGTATACATGTGGCTGCGGAGGCGGTTGTGACCTGTTCTGAGGCGCAGAATGACTATTTGTTCTGATCTGTTCATAGCTTGGTAGTCATCCTGCGTTGGTGTTTGTAGTAAAGTACTCTGTGTGACACCCCTCTCAAATTTCCCCGATTCAAAAATCTAGTTAACGTAAATTTACAACCTATAACCCACTACTACTATGTTTGAAATTTGTCTCAAGGCCAATTGTCAAATCAACCGCCAACATTTTAACTAAAAAATTTGAATTTTCCACTACGCCAAGTTAAAAAGATTACTACCCCTTTTAACACGCACTACCCCTCCCAATATTTATTAACAAACGTCGTAAAAACTAACAACCAATCGTATTGTTACCTCGTTTTATAGTGACGATAAAATCTTGGTTGAATGAGAAAATATGCCTAATCTGTGCTTTGGAATAAAATTAAATAATTTATTTCTCAAAAACTAAAGAGAATTAAAAGGAGAGAGATATCTTGAAATATAGGGTAATATTGCTTAATATATTGACATAAAGATTTCCCCGTAATAATATTATTTTGACATAGAAAATTTTATTTTAGTAATATTTTCAGTTCGGAAAAAGCACAATTAATTACTTAAAAATTATACAAATGAAAATGTGGAAGAATAATTAAATGAAACCCAATGTCGGCCATTTGAAATTTAAACTAAACTATGTGAAATTCTTACCCCACACCTTCGACCAGGAGCACCACATTTGTTGATTCTGAGGACCTATGGGCCAACTGTTTTCTTCAATCCATGCCAGTTAAGTCCTTTAGAAAAGGCACTGACAAATTATTGATATCATAAAGTTCCACCATAATAACCATAACCATAATAATAATATAATCACCTTGAAGTGATGAACCCAACAGTCTTTCCAACATATTAACAGTGATCAGTACAAGCCGGTAAACAGAACAGTGGGTGGATTTTTTCAGTGATTTTCTTTTGTATAAACAAGAGACATAGACAGAGTTCCAATTTATTTATTTTAAATAGTGTAAATAAAAGTTCGATTGAGTTTGACAATCCCTGTCCCATAAAATTGAGGTACAGGGAGATTAAATTGTAAAAAATAATTACCTAAACTTCGTCAAAAGTCTTACTTACTTTAATTTTATTGGGTTAAAGTTTTGTTTGACATTTTTCTTTCATCACATAAAATACATTACCCTAGACACTAGCCACACAACATTACAGAGATTAATTTATACAAGGTGAGATCTTAGAGGTGGCGGATAGGGACCCTGAGAATTACATCATCATCATCATCATCATCATCATCATCATCATAAATTAGACTCAGGGAACTTACACAGCTTGACCTCACCTTGTGTACCCTTAGTTTAGTAACACCATAACCTCTAATTTACCACAGTGTTGGTGGCTTTCTGATAGATTTGATCATCTTTTTCTTCTGATGGTACGTAACTGGTACATCCGGTTGCTCGTCTGCAGCACCTTCTTTAGCCAGTCCGTCTGCTCTCTCGTTTCCTGGTATTCCACAATGAGACGGTATCCACTGCATGGCGACCCTGCGCTGGTTGCACAGTTCAGAAAGTAGGGCTTGTATACCTGGCAATTTTCTGGACTGAAGTGCTTGGAGTGCTGATCTTGCATCTGTCAGGAATACTACAGGCTGTGGACCGAGATTGATTCTGAGTGTCACATATTCTCTATATTTCTCTATTTGTCCTGCTGTGTTTTTAGCTCCTAAGTATTGTTTCCATGCCATTTTCTTGTCTCTTATTTTCTCTTTGACTTCCTCTGTCCACCAAGATGTCCTATTTCTCTTGTTCCCAAGTCGGACTTCACCACATGCTTCTGCAGCAGCTGTCTTTATGATGTCCTTGAATTTGAGCCAGAGGGTTTCCAAGTCATCAGGTTGTTCTTCTGTGTTTCTCACCACTGTAGCTATAAGCCCCTGATATCTGGTCTTAATTTCTGGCTCTCTCAGCTTGTAGGTCTTAATGCTTATTTCTCCCTTTCGTTTACTTTGTTTCTTGCATGATGTTGGGCAGTTCCTAGGCTGTGCAACTCTTTCAGTTGTTCTCTTGATTGTAAGCAGGTAGTGATCACTTCCAATCTCTGGCCTCCTCCAAACTCTAGCATCCCGGACATATTTGAATGAGCTCCTCCTAACAATGGCATAGTCGATCACTGACTTCTCATTCTTTGTTGGTTCACATCTATTTTATGCATGTATGCGCTTATGGGGGAACTTTGTGTTTGTAATGATCAGATTCTGCTCACTGCAGAATCTAAGGAGTCGCTTTCCATTGTCATTGAGATTATCTTCTGCATATCTTCCGATAACTCCACCCCATCTAGTATGGTCATTTCCAACTCTGGCATTGAAATCTCCGAGCATGATAATTTCATCTAGGCAGTCATCCACTGTCCTTTGTAGCAGCTCGAAGAATTTCTCCTTGACCTCTGCTCTCTCATCCTCATTTGGCCCATACACTATGACCAGGTTGACTGTGGTTTCTCCTTCTTTTAGTTTTACAACCATAATGCGCTCCAAGACAAAGTTCCATCCCTTGATACTAATTTTTTTGGTTTTTGGCCACAATGCAACCCACGCCCCCTTTAGCTCTTTCAGACATGGGTACACCACTGTAGAGCAGCGTGTTGCCATCGAGATCCATGACTCCTTGTCCTTTTTTCTTTGTTTCCGTTATAGCCAGGATTTCTAGTTTTGCTTTCCTCATCTCTTCCACCAGCTCCTCTTCTTTCCCATTTATACTTCTTGTGTTCCAAGTTCCATAAGTCGTAGTCCGTAGTCCGTTCCAGTTCGTCGCCTTTAGAATCAGTCCGGTTTTCTCTCTTGTAGTTCTCATAATCAAAAGTTTAAAGCAAACTGGTGATTGGCCTCTTGTGCCTTTGCATGGTGGAGGGGCTGCCTCCTTACGGCCTCCATGCAGGCCGCCCTCCTTTTTCAGCCGGGCTTGGGACCGGCCTCGGCATTATAATCTCCTCCAAGATGTTATTTCCTTGCAACTGTTGATCACAGCAAAGTCCCTCAACCAGAAGCATGTCATCGCTGTCCGTGTCTTAATCTTCAGCAATGTGGTCATTTTCTGCATTCCAGTGAGATCTGCCGTGTACTTTATCATGTCATGTTTGCGAGCTCGCACCTTATGCAGCAACCTGGTAGCGTGTATGACAAGAAGTGGGAGTTAACAATAGGAGTATCGCTCAGTGTAGACTCTTACTCCAGCTGGAACTAGCGATAAGCGAAAAGTCAGTGTGGCAGGATTGCTTTTTCGATACATGTCGCCGATAACAAAGGAGAAATTAACCAGGAGAGAGGTGTGGGTGAGAGGTGTGAACAAGATGTGATAAGAAAACCTTGAGCGATGAAAGTGAAGCAACGATAAGGAGCGGATGATAAAAAACAAAAAGGAAGGACACAGGAGAGACAATGAAGGAGGTCACGGAAAAATGTAACGATCCAAGTTTTGACTTGTCACATCAAGCCTCATTTGTGGCAAATTTCATGATTCCTTCGCCACATCAGATAAGGTTTATAACTATTTTTATTAAAGGGAATAATCATAAATTCCTTTAAGTGACTTCATTCAAGCATTATTCTTGCTAAACGAGTCAAACACAAATCAAGGAAGCTCACTGATGTAAAAAAATATGTATCACTGTGAAATATTGCTGTCTTTCCGTCTGACCAGCTGGTCAAAATTTGGCTGAATGTCTGAACGCAACCTACATTTCAGCTTTTCCTCAGAAGCCAGGTCCATTGTTCGAGGTCCGTATTTCGACTCTAACAAAGTGGTAGAGGAAAACGTTGACTCACTGAGACTCATCGAGCAAAACGTAGAAAATAATTAGGAAACAGTCAGTTTCAAAGCAGGAAGCTTCTCATCTTTCAGTAGATATTCCCATATCTCGTGACTAAACAGCCCAGGCCATAAATTTCAGAGTGCACCTGCAGGCTTTGATACATGAGCATATCGGCTTCGAATCCATTATTTTGGAATCACATCGAAGTGATAAAGTTTCTAGCGTTGAAGTGAAATGGGCCGTTCAAGAATTCAAATGCCAAGTTGAACTGAGTACAATCATAAAAGTACGACTTAAATTTCAGAATCATATTCTCCAGCCTTTTCACATACCGAGACTGTTTCTCAGTCGACAGTCGAATTGTTCATTTATGTCAAGATAGCAATCCCGCTTTGACAGGTGCGAGAAATCTCCCTTTGGCACTTGAGCCACAAGAAGAATCAGTTTCAACCTGTAATATCGAATATATTATGCTTGATCATTGATAGTGCTTTGTCCAGACCGGAATCAGAATAGTGCACCCGTAAAGACCCGACAGTTAAGGCTGTCATTCATGAACATTGAAAGTCCATAGCTTGTTTAATCCTGAACGTTGAGAATTCCATCTTGAGCATAATTAAACCCTCTAATCTTAACTGTGCATTCATTACTTCTTGCACTGTCTTCGACAGTGGTTCCTAAACTTTTTTCTCTGCGCCCGTGCTTTCGGAGAGAAAATTTGCTTGTGTCACGTCGAATTTTTTATTGATTAGAAATATCTTCAAAAACACAAAATGAACTCCTGGCAGCGTTTTACTGAATAAATTACATTATTTTTAACAACTTCTTATTATTAAAATCTATTTGATATAAAATAAATTATATTACTGAATACAATCTGGCAGCTTCTGGGAAATTCTACGGGTTTCTATACATATATTTCCCATATTACATCACATGTAACAAAATAAATATGAAAATGACATACATATTTATTTTTGGCATATGAATTTTTTGGAAATCTCTCTTAAATCCTTGATTGTCTTTGAATCTTCCTGCCACACCTGCCATTCTCTTGCGCCGCACTAGTGTGGCATGCCGCACAATTTTGGAACCACTGCTCTAAAACTGACATTGTGTTAGCCTGTGAAAATCCTTTTCGATTCGCTGAAATCTTGTATCCGGTGACCTTATAACACTGGCTTATTTGATCACTCTGTGGGCGTTATCCCGACCAATATTTGGATCCTAAAGCCACGCATTCAAGGCTACCTACCTGTAATTAACATACCTGCATACATAAAAAGAAAATAAGCGGTAGCGTGCGGTTAAAAGCAGTTGCAAATCTGTTTAATCCTTCAGCTTGTGTGAGATTGTAAATGAGATTGTATTTATGTGTCTGCGCGCATGATGTCTTGGACTATTCAGATGTCTCAGTTGTTATATAAACATCCGTATTCAAGTTACATGACATGAGAGGGACAAGGAAAACCTGGACAGCCCTGTTAAAGCAAGAATATTAATATATTTTGTATCATGGCCACACATAGGCTATTACCATTTATTTTGCGGTAATATGTCTCTCTGTGGTAACTCATGTTTTTGCACGGGTTTTAACTTATATTGAACGCTACATATTTAATACGTCACCAGTTGTTAATGACGTCACGCGTTTTGCACTAAACGTGAATGTAAAATATACTGGAATAATTTCTTCAGTAATATATGGAACTTCTCGCTAAGTTCTGAATCATCTTAGGTAATATAGTGGCGGCCTTCGAAGATTAAATATATGCCACGTAAAATACAATATCCTCTGCAATACTAGGAGCTTGAATAAAACACGTCTTACCATGAAGACTACAAGTAACGAAAGGCCAAGAATATAAGCCGTTAGCATAAATTAGTGCAAAACGCGTTACGTCATTAACAACTGGTGACGTATTAAATATGCAGCGTTCAATATAAGTTAAAACCCGTGCAAAAACATGAGTTACCACAGAGAGACATATTACCGCAAAATAAATGGTAATAGCCTATGTGTGGCCATGATACAAAACGAGAAGTTCACATTACTTGGGTAGTATGCACCTCTAGTACAGCGGCCAGAACTGAATGGTTGAGACGAGACTGATGAAGGATTCAACTATGATGTATGTACAATATATATGCCTTGCCTATGATGTTGCTGTTCCAGATGTGAAATAAATGTATACGATATATTGTGGACCCTCCACCTGACGACTTGAGTTCTTCAGCCATTGATGTCATATATTTATTGAGGGTTTATTCTCCGTGGGGATCTGAAGGATGATGATGACTATTATTATTATTGAAGTGTCATATCAGTTTCTTGAGTCAGGTCTAAGTTACCAATTACTTCCTTCAACCTTCGTCCCGTAATATAGGTCAACGGTCAAGGATCCCGTTACACACCCATTTGAGGCATATTGGGAATATGGTGTTAGGCCCATATTTTCTTGGCCATCGGCACACTAGGGATGATGTTGTCAGCATCATGCCGGTCGCCTTAACCTTCCCAGAGTTGCTTTGGCACCCAATTCATGAGGCTGGGTCGACCCCCGGAGCCGTTTGCGGTCTTAAAAAAAAAATCCCACCTGAACTGGGGATCGAACCATTGACCACCAAGCTAGTGCACTAACCACTGAGATACCGCGTAATATAAGTGGCCATTAAATCACTTCTTTCCTTTGAGCTCATTATTATGTCTTTCCACATACGCGCCTAACCTAACCTGTTTGCTTCGTGTCAGTATCTGTCTTTGCCATCAAGGTCCACATATGACGTCACGCCGTTTAAATATAAAAAAGGGGGGGGGGCCGCAAAGTTTTGAGTTTTGTGACGAAGTGTGATGATAGGGGGGGGGGGGGATATGACGTCACACACAAAAACACGAGTGAGGATATATATACAGTATATCTGTCTCATGTTGGGAGGTAGTACATAAAAGAAAATATATTTGCAAAAGCCAGATTAATTAAACACTATTTCTTATAAAATAGAAGGGATAGAGGATTTGTAACGGCAGTTAAAAGGGGATCTGGGTTTTTGTGACCAACAAAAAAAGGGGAGGGGTTAAAAAATTGCATGATGTCATATGTGGACGACCCCTTTCCTGTCTTTGGTCAACCGCTTTTAACTGTTTACTGGACTTTTCCTTCAAGGATAGTTTCGGACACTCAGTATGATCTTGAAACCAGTTACTGATTACAAATAACAGTTATATATTTGATGCGTGGCACCCGTAACAACTGTAACAGTACATCCAGGCCACCTAAATAACAATATTTTTAAATTGTCTCCAGAAGAGAACAAGCAACAAACTTCAGACAGCCTCAACAGATTTGTGATGCCTTCTGTTCAGTAAGATAAGGGTAGAAACAATCGGGGAGTATACGCATTGCATTTATAACATGACTGCTCAGCATCTGCTGCAGGAGTGTCCCACCTTAGGAACAGAGAAAGCGCACACGCTCATCCCCGTCCCCTTCGTGTCAGTCTCCGACTCTCCCCTCCATGTATTCTTTGGTCTCCATCAACCTCTCTTACCCGGAAGATTCCAGAACAAGGTCCGCCCTGTAACGCTATCAGCAGGTTTCCTCATTGTGTATCCTGTCTATCGCCAGTGTCTTCTTCTCATATCGTGTTCCACTGGCACTGGTCAGGTTATGCTTGTATCTGCGAGTTCGTTACAGTGACGTTTGTGGGAGAACCGTGTTATCTTTGACATGACCTATTAACGAACTGCCATGATTAACAACACCAGATGTGCCTTCAGCTTCTTCCGACCAGTAGGGATCTGTGCAGCTTTTTGCCATTTTGAGCTGCTCCATGCAAACATAAAATATGTCCTACTGTGTGGTTCGGAAATATGACATGAAACCATGAATATCACATCCGTACGGCAGACGTTCACGCCTGTAGATGCGTTCATGGCGTCCTCCAAGTCGCCAGATACGAGTAAACTTCGGCTTGTGGTAGAAGGCCAGACAACAGCCGTAATGCGGTTAAAGATTAACACGATCTTCTATCGACAATTATGCTTATCCTCAGAGAATAACCATCTAATGTAAACTAATCGTGTCCTCGACAGTGGACAGTGAGTGGGGAAGCCAATGAGAAACCAGAGAAACACATTGGGGGGTGGGGGTGGGGGGGGCCACATTGCTACCGCAAAGTCATTAGACATCAATGTGGCGACCCCACATAGAAATTGGTGGAGCATAATATTTGCAACCTAATACTTCCATGCGGAACGATAAGGATCTACAATGATGACGATGAACGACTTATTTTTCGGTGTCCTCACCTTTACGTGTGTCAATCACCTTTACGTGTGTCCACACCTTTACGTGTGTCATCACCTTTACGTGTGTCCTCACATACAAATGTACATAATATCCGTGGGTTGCAGTTAGTGAGGCCTGAAAATAAAAATAACGGTAGACCCACAAATAAGTGGAGAGGGGAATTCAAAATAGACTTAACAGATATACAGGACTCATCATCATGGCATTGTGACGTTTGTGGATGTACTACCCACCCCCGGGTAGAAACCAGACATGTGCTGTCCCAGCACTATGGGAGACAAAGGGGTTGTTTCTGCGTCTCTCTGAGATACGTAGCCAAGGTTGGGTTCACAGTGCTCATTCCCCGCCACAAAATTGCCTGCTGGTTATGCCGAGTTCCCCTATGCTCTAGGCACATGACCAAAGGTTAAAGGCAAAAGGGTCGTCACGTCCTGAGTCTGTGCCTGTACGATGGGTTCCGGTCTTCACGAAGTAGTGCATGCTCATTCCCACTCCTAAGACTTGTTTAGTATCCACCTGGCTCCGCCCCAACCACAGAGCGTTAGTGCACCGGGTTTATTATCAAGGTTTGCTCTTCTAGATCAGTTGTGTTTAGCCTGGAGGTTCGGCCTCTTCTTCTCCCCCCCCCCCCTTCTCCAGTTACCGGGGCTACCTCGAGGAGGATGTGATCCCTATGAAACTGACAAGAGAGTTTGACTTGACCTGACAGGAGGCCGATGCTCCGTGGGGATGAAAGACAAAGAAGAGGAGAAAACTAGTTATTTACTGATAAAACATGCATTTTAAAATTCTTTAATCAAAGCACAATTTTTCGGCTCCTAAACACAACATATACTACTCAGCAATCACGTGAACAGAATCCAACCACAACACACAATCCAACATAGTGCCAGCTATGTACCTACCTACTCAGCAATTACGTGAACAGAATCCAACCACAACACACAATCCAACATAGTGCCAGCTATGTACCTACCCATGTGAAACTGTTGACCACCACCTTTTCGAGTGCCCAGCACTCGATGATGTTAGGAAAATGCTCCTTCCTCCGAGGCCAAATAAGAGGAACGCCTTATGTGGAGCGAAAGAACAACTAGCGAGCACGTGTAGAAACCACTATATGGCATTGGGCCGAAGGGCAAAAGCCCAAACGCCACTGGACCAATAACAACAACAACAACAAAAGAGATAAAGGAGACAGATGGATTACACAGGACAAGAAGGCTTGGTGAAGTTCTCGATGCTTCAAAGGGAGATCTGAAGGATAATGATAATAACAACCTGGCTATGTTTAGAAAAGGTAAACAAAAAAATAGTAAAAGTTGTCTCATGGCAGGGGAGTGAAGTGCTAGAGACGTCATTATTCTAAGCCTCAGCTTTATCAGGTGGGGTGACAAGTTCCCTTCCTCGCTGCCTTTGCCTTTTCCCTAACTCAAGAGAAGAAGCAGAATGAGTAGAATCCATTTACATTTCTATAGACTAGAACGTGAGGCTACATGGTTTCAAACCCAGTAACTGTGCCTGGAGAAGCAAGCGCACTAACCGCATTGTCATTCGTCGTCGCTGCTTGGAAAAGTTAAACTGTTGTAATCGATACAAGTATTTGGGAAAGATGCTGCTTGGAAAAGTTAAACTGTTGTAATCGATAAGAAGTATTTGGGAAAGATGTTGCTTGGAAAAGTTAAACTGTTGTAATCGATAAGAAGTATTTGGGAAAGATGTTGCTTGGAAAAGTTAAACTGTTGTAATCGATACGAAGTATTTGGGAAAGATGCTGTTTGGAAAAGTTAAACTGTTGTAATCGATAAGAAGTATTTGGGAAAGATGTTGCTTGGAAAAGTTAAACTGTTGTAATCGATACGAAGTATTTGGGAAAGATGCTGCTTGGAAAGGTTAAACTGTTGTAATCGATAAGAAGTATTTGGGGAAAGATGCTGCTTGGAAAAAAGTTAAACTGTTGTAATCGATACGAAGTATTTGGGAAAGATGCTGTTTGGAAAAGTTAAACTGTTGTAATCGATAAGAAGTATTTGGGAAAGATGCTGCTTGGAAAAGTTAAACTGTTGTAATCGATAAGAAGTATTTGGGAAAGATGCTGCTTGGAAAAGTTAAACTGTTGTAATCGATAAGAAGTATTTGGGAAAGATGCTGCTTGGAAAAGTTAAACTGTAGCCGGGCTGGTGTAATGGCTACAACGTTGTACTGGCGACCAGGTTTTCAAGGTTCAAGCCCGGGCGTCAGCGTTTGAAGGAATGTTTACGACCGGGAATTTGACTGAATAACCTGAACGGCTCCTGCACATAAACCCTCTGTGGATGGGAAGGGGCGAAGCTCCTGACCGGGTTGGAAGGAAAGTCCACTGACCCCCCAGCCTCGCAATGTCATGTCCTTGGGCCAAAAGGGCTGGAAAGCTCGAGTGCCGCTGGTTAAAAAAAAAAAAAATTGTTGTAATCGATAAGAAGTATTTTAGAACGATCCATTTGCCCACTGTTTACTGTTTATATATGTGGCGAGTTCATTGGCCTAGCGGTTAGTGCGTTCATTACGTGCTGCTGAGATAAAACGGGTTCATTACCCGGTTACGTTTAATGTGTAATTTTCAAACTGTCCTAGTTATTTCCTTGAACTCACTCCATATGGAAAGACCTTGAGCGTATATGACATAGGACAAGAGGACAAGGCATGAATTTATCAAGGCATGAATTTATCAAAGCATGAATTTATCAAGGCATGAATTTATTGAAGGCATGTGCTCCATAGGAAGCGGTAGTGTGATTGATGATGAATGACGATATGAACAAAAAATGAAACATGGATGGCACAGGACTGAAGGGCGTGCCGTGAACTTGTTGATAGCCTGTGATCCACAGGGAGCTGTAGGGTAATGGTAATGATGATTCCAGTACTAGGACTGCCGTGTGATGTTATTAGTCAGAGTGTGCCGAGCTCAGGCAGAAGCTGTGGGGCTACCGTGCTGACCTGGAAAAGACTGGAGTTCGTCCTGGCGACAGGCCTGCAGATTTAGCAATGACTACCAACTGAATGCAGAAGTCAGTTTCCTGATTGTATATTTTATCCACCTCCACGGAGCCACGCTGGTGTAATCGTTACCACACTGCGCTGGCGATCGGGTGATCCAGGTTCAAGCCCAGGCGAGGACATTTAAACGAGTGTCGTCGACCGGGACTTGGACTGGATTAATTCGAGCCCTGGCGAAGACATTTGAAGGAGTGTCGTCGACCAGGGACTGGCGGCTCCTGAGCCGACCCAGCTCTAATGGGTACCTTCCGAAGACGGCGGGTATCTGCCTGAATAGCGAGTGGACACCTGTCATTGTACAAGGAAAACAAGGATACTCACGGTAAAAATCAGTCTCAGGTTAGATATACTCGTACTAACCGGAGATTCTCGCCTCGAGTAATTGCGGGCGTACGTTTAAAAAAAAAAAAAATATCCACATCCAGTGGTATAAAGTAGTACTGATCGTGTCTTGTCTGCGTTGTTTATATATGTGTATGATATGTGATATCTTTTGATGGCATTACAAGGCAGTATTTGTACTGGAATCCCCCAGACTAAGAGTGGTAGAGGTAGGCCGAATAATACACGGAAATGGAAGTGGATGATGAATGTGGATGATGAATGTGGATGATGAATGAATGTGACAAGATATGGACGGACCATGACACACGGAACCAACGGGCTGATCACCCGTTTGCCAGTCACTTCGATTACGGAAACAACAGCAAATGGATTGATTTGCCGTTGCCCTAAAGACGCCAATAGGCGTGATGGGAAACAATGGCAAAGAAAACATATCTGTTGTTGCCCTAAGACGCCACTAGGCGTAATGGCCACTGACTGCTTTGACGGTCGGTGGCTAAGGACGGAAGAAGAAGAAGAAGATGACACACGGATGACACAGGATATGAGGGCTTGGCGGGAATTTTGTTGAAAGCCTGTGTTCTTTAGGGAGATGTAGGGTAATGTTATAATGATGATTCCAGTCCAAGGCCTGCCATGTGATGTTATTAGCCAGGTGCCTCAATGTGTGGCATGTCCACCTCTTTCTCTCCCCCCCCCCCTTTCCACAGTAGTATAAAGTAGTATTGCTCGTGTCTCTCTGCGTTGTTTATATGTGATATCTGTTGATAGCATTCTGTAGCTGGAGGGGGGAAAGCAACAACTAAGAAATTGTAGATTTTTCATAAATGGGTACTTTCGTACAATATGATTCAAGCGGTATGACAAGATCACTAATGTGCAACTGATAAGATCACTAATGTGCAACTGATAAGATCACTAATGTGCAACTGATAAGATCACTAATGTGCAACTGATAAGATCACTAATGTGCAACTGATAAGATCACTAATGTGCAACTGATAAGATCACTAATGTGCAACTGATAAGATCCAGACAAACGCCAGCGGAACAAAGACATGAGAAGACGCTGGAGACGGGAAGGATTGAGGAAACTGTTGACTGAGCTGGTGATAGCATTACCAGGACGTTCGTGCTCTGGAATCCCCTCAGGGTAAGAGAGGTAGAGAGAGACCAATGAACATATAGAGAAGAGAACTGGGGACAGGCATACAGGGGATGAAATAAAGACACGACAAGACCTTCCGGTGATGGTACGGGACAGGAAGATTGTGTTTGCTGAAGGCATATGGCTCCTAGGGGAGCTGGTGATGGTGATATCATGACAAGGTTGTCCTTGTTCTAGAACCCAATGGGTTAGAGGGATAGGGGTAAAGGTAGTCCCATAGCAAATACTGCTGTAGGGGGAGTGAAGTGTTAGAGACCACTATACTAGGTGGAATGACCGGTTCCATTCCTCGCTGCCGTTGCCTTCGCTAACTCAAGAGCTGTAGTCAGATGTTAATTTACAGCTGGGTAGGCTGGAGCGTGACGCCATCGTGTTGGGAGCCCGGACATGGCTCTAACCACTCTGCCAACCGGGCGCTCTGGCGATAGAGGGAGAGCGAATAATACACAGATAAGAGAGATGGACACATAAATGACAGGGAAAAGAGAGATGGACACATAAATGACAGGGATAAGAGAGATGGACACATAAATGACAGGGAAAAGAGAGATGAACACATAAATGACAGGGAAAAGAGAGATGGACACATAAATGACAGGGATAAGAGAGATGGACACATAAATGACAGAGAAAAGAGAGATGGACACATAAATGACAGGGAAAAGAGAGATGGACACATAAATGACAGGGAAAAGAGAGATGGACACATACAGGACAGGGATAAGAGAGATGGACACATAAATGACAGAGAAAAGAGAGATGGACACATAAATGACAGGGAAAAGAGAGATGGTCACATAAATGACAGGGAAAAGAGAGATGGACACATAAATGACAGGGATAAGAGAGATGGACACATAAATGACAGGGAAAAGAGAGATGGACACGTAAATGACAGGGATAAGAGAGATGGACACATAAATGACAGGGAAAAGAGAGATGGACACATAAGTGACAGGGAAAAGAGAGATGGACACATAAATGACAGGGAAAAGAGAGATGGACACATAAATGACAGAGAAAAGAGAGATGGACACATAAGTGACAGGGAAAAGAGAGATGGACACATAAATGACAGGAAAAAGAGAGATGGACACATAAATGGCAGAGAAAAGAGAGATGGACACATAAATGACAGAGAAAAGAGAGATGGACACATAAATGACAGAGAAAAGAGAGATGGACACATAAATGACAGGGATAAGAGAGATGGACACATAAATGACAGAGAAAAGAGAGATGGACACATAAATGACAGGGAAAAGAGAGATGGACACATAAATGACAGAGAAAAGAGAGATGGACACATAAATGACAGAGAAAAGAGAGATGGACACATAAATGACAGAGAAAAGAGAGATGGACACATAAATGACAGGGAAAAGAGAGATGGACACATAAATGACAGAGAAAAGAGAGATGGACACATAAATGACAGGGAAAAGAGAGATGGACACATAAATGACAGGGAAAAGAGAGATGGACACATAAATGACAGAGAAAAGAGAGATGGACACATAAATGACAGAGAAAAGAGAGATGGACACATAAATGACAGGGATAAGAGAGATGGACACATAAATGACAGAGAAAAGAGAGATGGACACATAAATGACACAGAAAAGAGAGATGGACACATAAATGACAGGGAAAAGAGAGATGGACACATAAATGACAGAGAAAAGAGAGATGGACACATAAATGACAGAGAAAAGAGAGATGGACACATAAATGACAGGGATAAGAGAGATGGACACATAAATGACAGGGAAAAGAGAGATGGACACGTAAATGACAGGGATAAGAGAGATGGACACATAAATGACAGGGAAAAGAGAGATGGACACATAAGTGACAGGGAAAAGAGAGATGGACACATAAATGACAGGGAAAAGAGAGATGGACACATAAATGACAGAGAAAAGAGAGATGGACACATAAGTGACAGGGAAAAGAGAGATGGACACATAAATGACAGGGAAAAGAGAGATGGACACATAAATGACAGGGAAAAGAGAGATGGACACATAAATGACAGGGAAAAGAGAGATGGACACATAAATGACAGAGAAAAGAGAGATGGACACATAAATGACAGGGAAAAGAGAGATGGACACATAAATGACAGGGATAAGAGAGATGGACACATAAATGACAGAGAAAAGAGAGATGGACACATAAATGACAGAAAAGAGAGATGGACACATAAATGACAGGGATAAGAGAGATGGACACATAAATGACAGAGAAAAGAGAGATGGACACATAAATGACAGAGAAAAGAGAGATGGACACATAAATGACAGAGAAAAGAGAGATGGACACATAAATGACAGGGAAAAGGAAGGTACTGGACATACCTAGAATTGATAACACGAGACAGGAAGACTTGCAATGAGTTTGTTGAAGGCCCATGCTCCATGCGGAGCTAAAGAGCAGTTGTGATAGAGTATCAGGGTATCAATCGTTGGTGTCCCACGTGACTGCCCAGCTGTAAGTCGTAACTAAAACAGACTGTCATGTCAGGCTGTTGTTTGGTTATTTCGGTTTGAACGTCCACTGGTGTAAAATATTGGAGCGCAGAAAGTTTATTAAGGTTACAGTTGTTGCTTTCATAAACAAACAAACCAGTCTTATTTATGTCGACAGTATCTATTTTGGAGTTTCAATATTAAAAAAATAAAAAAATAAAACAATATGTGAGAATAGTTCCTATAGTAACGAGAGCACGGCCTGGCGGTACTCGGATGTAGGGGGGCGTTTTGTCACTCTCTGTGATTCAGAAAGTAACACTAGCGGAAGACGGACAAGTTCCAAAAGTTGCGGGATGTAGGCGGGGATTGATGGACAAGAAACTTGCACTATGTCTTCAGGGAGACTGTCGTGTCTGTTTCTAAGTTTGTCTTGTTCTACATGTTCAGGATTGTTGTTGATTTCTTCTCTTGCTTTTAAAAAAAAAATTTATACAACGCTTTCCTCGCGGAGTGCTCACTTCAAGGGGGTCCATTGTGTTTTTGTTGATAGAGAGAAAAAGTCTTGCGTAGACTGAAAATAAGTGGAATGTTAATAATAGAACAGTTTAGAATGGTCGCTGTCATTTAGTCGGAAAACGTCTAATATCATCAGGTGTCATGCCACCAGGCGCAGGCGATCACGCATGTCCTACACCTCGATGTTCTTTATCCATTCTTTAATGGTTCATTACCAAAGACGTTTTTGTCAAGCTGTCGTTTGTCTCTGTTCTGTTGTCTACTACCTCTCACCTGTGTGTTACCGGGGCCCGACAGGAGGGTAGAGGATAGAAACACTGAAGCTTACCAAGCATGTCGTAAAGGGCGATTAAGGAGGGTTTGCTATGGGGACGGCTACCCTACGCTGTGGAAACTAAGTCACAAAAACAACAGCGTAGACAGGGCGAGAGAGATAATGGGGGGGTGGGGGGGGGGCAGAAAAACACACGGAGACGTGAACTGGAGAAAGAAGTGAAAGCGGTGAGGAAGGTATGCAAAGATAACTCTGAGCGGATGGCACCGGACAGAGAGACTTGGTATGGGTTTGTTGCAATCTTATGCTCCTCCCACTTGTCTTCCCGTTGTTATGATGATTTCATGTACTTCCATGCATGTCTTCCCGTTGTTATGATGATTTCATGTACTTCCATGCATGTCTTCCCGTTGTTATAATGATTTCATGTACTTCCATGCATGTCTTCCCGTTGTTATGATGATTTCATGTACTTCCATGCATGTCTTCCCGTTGTTATGATGATTTCATGTACTTCCATGCATGTCTTCCCGTTGTTATGATGATTTCATGTACTTCCATGCATGTCTTCCCGTTGTTATGATGATTTCATGTACTTCCATGCATGTCTTCCCGTTGTTATGATGATTTCATGTACTTCCATGCATGTCTTCCCGTTGTTATGATGATTTCATCATGTACTTCCATGCATGTCTTCCCGTTGTTATGATGATTTCATGTACTTCCATGCATGTCTTCCCGTTGTTATGATGATTTCATGTACTTCCATGCATGTCTTCCCGTTGTTATGATGATTTCATGTACTTCCATGCATGTCTTCCCGTTGTTATGATGATTTCATGTACTTCCATGCATGTCTTCCCGTTGTTATGATGATTTCATGTACTTCCATGCATGTCTTCCCGTTGTTATGATGATTTCATGTACTGCCATGCATGTCTTCCCGTTGTTATGTTATGATGATTTCATGTACTTCCATGCATGTCTTCCCGTTGTTATGATGATTTCATGTACTTCCATGCATGGAAGTACATGAAATCATCATAACAACGGGAAGACATGCATGTCTTCCCGTTGTTATGATGATTTCATGTACTTCCATGCATGTCTTCCCGTTGTTATGATGATTTCATGTACTTCCATGCATGTCTTCCCGTTGTTATGATGATTTCATATACTTCCATGCTCATCACATTCCGTTGACTGCTTTCTCATGATCTTTCTAATGTCTCTTTTCAAAAGCCATTTTCAACCACTCTTCATTAGTGATGTTTGCCTTTCATGAGGTCTTTATAAAATTTTTTTGAGAATCTACATTACTGTGGACTACATTGATTATATCTTCTTTTATTTGCTGAATGTGTACCATTGTTCCATGTAAGAAAGGTGGCTCAGTGTTTCACGTACATTCATCGACCCAAGAACATTTCTTATTTTGTGGAACGACGTTGTGTGCTTTGGTATATTCTGTTCTAAATCACAGAGATGCGTTTTTCGTTACCAGTGTGCGTACGCTAATGAGTTTGGATGCGTTTTTTTTTTGTTTGTTTGTTTTGTTTGTGTGTGGGTCTTATCTTTATGTTCCATCCATCATTATACTGAATTTAAAGAACATATATACTTCGCGTTGTAGCAGTGACGGAAAGGTTGGAGAGCTACATACATTTTATTGTGTTTATGAGGATTAGATATCAGAAATGTATACTCGCGTTATAGCAGTGGAAAGGTATGAGAAATGTATACTTCTTATTGTGTTTATGATGGTTATATATCAGAAATGTATTTAATCCAAATATATGAGAAATGTATATACAGAGTGGTTGAAACGTCACTTCATGTTTTGAAATGATTGTTTCTTCACTCCTATCTAACTAATCTATATTTAACAAACGTCAAAACAAAGACAATTAAATGGCATTTTATTACAACAAATGCAACATCACACCAACATTACAGCTGAACGTAAAATGCGAGCCTGCTCAACGCATGACTTAATAATGGGCAGCAACATGTGCTGTCTGTTGGAACGTTCGTTTAGTGGCTATTTTGGATTTTTATTTATTTTTGATTTAACTTCGGGGACAAAAAAATAAAAGTGAGAGAAAAAAAAAAGAACTTTATTAAAGAGATGGCAGCTATTGCCTATAATTTTGATATTTGATTAATGTATTTCCAATCGGTACAAGTCAGGTTATAAACATGTACAAATAGCAAGGGATTTTTCAGTCATCCCCTGTACTTATCGTTTAAAACAGTGGCTGTCAACGTGCGCCATATGACCCCTGCTGGGGTGGGGGAGGGGGCATGCCATATTTCTAGGCGGCAACATTAAGATGGTAAAGTACCTTTTTTCCAACTAACATCGACTATGGGGGGAGGGGGGGGCGCACAGAAGTAAATGAGACTCAAAGAGGGGGGGGGGGGAATAGGCAAAAGAAGGTTGAGAACCCCTGGTTTAAAATAATGAGGGAATGACGTCAGAAATGTTGTACATGACCTTGCGTTAGTGAAGAAAGAGTATCAATAATCTTGAGCAGGTGTTGCATTAATGAGGAAAGTGCATTACATATGTTGTACTTGGCGTTGTAGTAATGAGAGAAAGGAATCTAAAGGTTGTACTGTACTTGGTGTTGTGATAATGATATATATATATATATCGTTACTTGCCTGTTTACAATTAATGCAATGAGAAATCTAAGGTAATACTTATAATGAGTGAGGTAAATTTAAGGTTATACTTGTCACTGTAATAATGAGATATATATATATATATATATATATATATATATATATATATATATATATATATATATATATATATATATATATATATATATATATATATATAAGGTTAAACTTGGGATCTTCGCGACGGTGCTACGGAGTTCGTGCACTGTGCTGAGATCCTCCTTGTGTGATCTAAGCGAGGAGATCGGAGCACTGATGGAGTTCTGGGTGTGCAGTGAAGATGGTCCTTAAAACCAAAACTAAACGTGGTGTTGTAAGAGATGTGTGAGAGAGAGAGAGAGAAAAGATTAAATCTGGCATTGGAATAATATAGTAAATTTATCGAAGGTTAAACCCGGCGTTGTGATAATGAAAGAGATTTATCAAAGGTTAAACCTGGCAATGTAATAATGAAAGAGATTTATCTAAGGTTAAACCTGGCGTTGTGATAATCAAAGAAATATACCTGAAAATTGTATTTGTCGTTGTGATAATGAGAGAGAAAGCCATCTAAAGGTTGTATTTGGCATTGTAATAATGAGAGAGAAAGCTATATAAAGGTTGTATTTGGCATTGTAATAATGAGAGAGAAAGCCATCTAAAGGTTGCATTTGGCGTTGTAAAAATGAGAGAGAAAGCTATATAAAGGTTGTATTTGGCGTTGTAATAATGAGAGAGAACGCCATCGAAAGGTTGTATTTCTATAACTGTGAGCGAGAGAAAGCCATCCCAAGGTAGGTCCTGGGTTCGAGTCCTGGGTAAGCCACTCACGTCTGTTGTTTTTCTGTTGTCTAGTGTTCTACTTCTTTATTTCTTACGAGTGCCTATAAATGTACCTTTATGTTTGTCTAATATTTATCTCAAGGTTGTACTTGGCGTTGTAATTATTGGAGAGAAGGCCATTTGAATGTTGTATTTGGTGTTGTAACAATGAGAGAGAAAGCCATATAAAGGTTGTACTTGTGTCAAGACCACTAATATTGTGGATTTATAATAACACCAATACTAATGATAAATAAGGCTCGTCCTTCCAAAGGTACGACCACAACATATAATGGCTGACACAGCAAGATAACACCTTCCTCAGGTACTGCCTTTTAATATGATATACACACACAAATAAAGGCCTCACACGGCCATGATCAACGTATGAATTACAATACGAAAACACCAATGTAACTTGCCTCACTACCAGCTCAATCTATCAACATAATGCATTCTAGTATGCCCTACCGAATGAACTTTATCGGTGACTATCGCTCACTAGCGAAACACTGTGCCAATGGTACTCTCAACACATAGCCACTTTACAACTCTGCTATCTATGGAAAATGTCCACTAGATCCTCTCCACATCTAGAGTGATAACACATAATCCACTCAGCATGAAATATGGCAAGTACTCTAATAATCCAAATATGGCATACAATTCACCACAAGAATGCTGGCGAGTGAAAATATCTGCGACCTACCTCGGCCGCTGACTAGGAGGGAACTCCCTTTTGCGCCAAAACTTGTTCCCGCTTCCTGTCCGGTCACCTGATCTGGACAAACCGCTTCTCTCAGGGTTGCCAACCACCCAAGGTGGCCAATCTGAAATTTCGGCGAAATAGCACCGTGACAACTTGGCATTATCATTATGGGAGAGAAAGTCATCTAAATGTTGTATTTGGTGTTGTAACAATGAGAGAGAAAGCCATATAAAGGTTGTACTTGGCATTATCATTATGGGAGAGAAAGTCATCTAAATGTTGTATTTGGCGTTGTAACAATGAGAGAGAAAGCCATCAAGAAAGCCATCTCTACAGTGTATTTTGCGTTGTAACTATGAGAGAGAAAGACATATAAAGGTTGTATTTGACGTTGTAATTATGGGAGAAAACGCCATCTAAAGATTGTATTTGGGTTTGTAATTATGGGAGAAAACGCCATCTAAAGGTTGTATTTGGCGTTGTAATTGTGGAAGAGAAAGCAGTCTAAAGGTCTTATTTGACGTTGTAACAATTAGAGAGAAAGCCATCTAAAGGATGTATTTGGCGTTACAGTAAAGAAGGCAAGTTTTCAGATACGTTACCCTTGGTTTTGCTGTTATGACGAACAAGTGTTAGTGAAACGTGGATTGAGAAGATATTTCGTCATCTCACCTCGTATGTGTTCTTGTGTAACCATGTGCTAAAAATAGCTTTGACCCTAACATTGGGGTGCAGAAAAAGTTAGTTACAGAAACATTTAAAGATCACTACTTTGTCACAGTTTGACAGCATCGCAGAAATCACACTGGATCGGAAACCAGCCATGTTGGATGTGTGGTGAACCGCAGCTACGACACTTCACGTCATAAGCAGCAGATAAATGTGGGAAGAAAGTGGACAAAAAAATCCAGATTCAAACAAGATTAATGTTGTTAAACTCTTTTATTAAGGCAGTGCTTCTGGTGCTGCATCCTAAGCTGCTGCTTGTGTCAGGAACTGCATAAGTCAGATAACAGATAACTGGGGTTAGACAAATGTCCCGTGAACGAATTATGACAACGATCGACACAAAGCAGATATTATCGGCGCAGTCTAGCAAGGTGTCGTGAAATTCTACATCCACATATATAAATTAAAAGGAAAATATAAGGTCTAACAAATAAATTTAATAAAAGGAAAGAAGAATGGTAAAGAACAGTGCTGTCACAATGACTGTACTCGAAATTCCCCTTGTGTTCTCCTGCGTCTGCAAATTGTAACGTTTCACGTTGATAGTAAAGCCTTCTGCAGTATACACGCGTTTCCCAAACACACTAAAAAGTGTACTCCATTTCTAAGAAAAACCTTGAAATACGCAAGTTGACCTAGATTTAAAATTCCATTCATGTCTTTTTCTACACTATGTTACCAAAAACAAAAGACAGATGGACTAAAGATAGAAAGAAGGGAGAGGCAGAAAGCAGGCACAGGCAATACTAACACGAGTCGCGCGATACACAATTACTACCATCACGCGTGTAAGGCCACAAGCACTAGCTTTTTTTCAAATCGACAGTGATAAAAACAGTACCCATACCAGAGTTAGGTTTTAAAACTTACAAAATTCTTATTGGGAAACATGACATTATACTGGTTTACGTTTGAAAACATTACAGTACCCAGACAGCACATCTTCGAAGTAAATAGTCGGCTAGTCTAAATACTACTTTAAACACGATTGTGGACTGGAAAACTATTAAAGGGGTAGAAGTACTTTTTTTCAAACGATTGGGTAAACATGGCCTGATTGGTTAGAGCTGCGAATATACTCAATTCAGGGCGTCTGTTCAGGGCCACATCTTGTAATAAACCTACTAAGAAACAGTGCGTTGAGCACCAGTGTATATTTTTTCCTAAAATAAAGCCTGGGACATCGGCAGATCGGAGTTGTGCTATATTCATTGCCATTCAACGTCACTGTGTATTATTTCCATGAATTGTGGTAGGTTTGAAATATTTGATATCTTTTTAAATGAAAATTGAATGTAAATTGATACTTATGTCTGTATATATGTGTGATTCAGTAGCGAACATGAGGTAAAGCCTATAGTGCTCCAGCCTGAACAGAAGGTGTCGGTGGAAAGTAAAACTACATGGAATTGCCAAGCAGTACACTGACACCTAGATTATTGACTAGAAAGAAATAATGCTGGAATTAAAGTTATTGAGCAGCACTTGGACAGAGCTTTGCTGAATCCAGAGGCGGACAGCATACTCCTTGGTCCTTATAGCAAACAGTGAGGTGGCTCCAGAACTCATTGAAGTAATCGAGCAGAGGAGTCTTTTCCTGCCGCCATCATGAAAGATAAGCTGATGTGGCCAGCTGAGATCAACACTATGTACCCCCAGCTTAAACTGACATTGTAAAATCAAATTAAGAGGGGAAATTAATTGTTTTAATGCCAGGAACTGAGAACATCTCTAATACTAGTTCCAACAGAAACAAACTATTGAAGTCATGATGACAAATACCAACAGAGCTTGAAAAAAAAACAAAACAAAACCAGTATTCCTCATATTACTACTACACAACTGACACACATAGGATAATATTAATAAAATATGTCACTACAAGATTCATATTGATAAATTCTGTACATATAACTTGTAATTAAAATTGATTGTGATTCCTGGTTCACTTTGTATTTGAATCAGGACACATATACATTAATGACAGCACTGAATACATATTGATATTTGAAAAGTTATCAGTGACTCATTTAAGATATTCTCATAGAGTGTTATATGTATGTGAGTGTCACAGTGTTGTCAAGTGTGGTGGAATAAATTAAATTGTTTATCTGTCTGTTGTTGTTGTGACTTACACTTCATCATACACATACCCTAGACATTTAACGTAGTCATCACAATATTCCAGAATAATTCTGACTGAGGTAAGAATATGTGGCAGCAAGTAAGGTCATCTATAATACACTACCCTTATTAGATATAGATACCTTAACAGCTGATCTCAGTCAGTACACTAAGTCCCCTATAAATATTTATAACATCCCACTTTACCACACAAGGCAAAGTTATAAATTCTGGCAAGAGAAGGCCCGTTTTCACCCTAAGCAGAAAAGTCCAGAATTTCTAACTTTATCTTAGTGAATAAAGTAGTACGCTTTCTGTTCTAAGATTAAGCCATTCCGTACTACAAATAACAAACACTGGGAACATAATTTACACACTTCACTTGTTTTAAATCCAACTAAAATATATAGTTTAAACCAGCCGTTCTCAACCTTTCTATCTTGGGGGAACCCTTGAAATAATTTTCAGGTCTCAGACCTGCATAAAAATGATTATATCTACCGCTGACGGTAGCTTCGTGTTCTCAGTAAGTTTTAAATATAATAATCCAATAAACATTGTCTGCGCCTTTTTTAATAGAGAATGATTTTTGTCTGTGGATCTGTTTATTTTGGCTAAATCATTAGTCTACCCTATTTGTGTGGTTCCCGCTCCCTACAAAGGATATCAACTCTAATGCAAGTCAGGAGTGTCGTTAGAAGAATCTTCAGTTTTTCCTTTTTTTCAATTTCGTTCTTGATTTTTTTTTTTTTAACTGTATCCAAGTAAGCCTAAAAGTCTTATCACCAATTTCTACTCTCCAAGATGCTAATGAAATGTGGTATGTGCAACGGTGAACACGGTCCTATTGCACACTGCCATACGGGGCTGCTCGGTCACCGCCCACCACCCCTCGGTGTGCAGAGTTTTAAAAAAAAAACGACGTTTAGGTTTTTTTTTTTTTCAATCACAATCTCTCGCGGAACCCCTAGCGGCCTCTCTCCTGTCTTATGCATTCACGAATAAAGTGATTTTTAGTAGGAAAGCCCGTGGGTTTTCACTGTAATCTAGGGAAATTAGCTTAATCCTGGGGACATTACGCTTTTACATGTCGGCTGCTGGAGAGGGCTAATCATACATTTCCCTAGCTTAAAAATTCTTTACATCCCCATCCATCACCAGCGATCTCTCAAAGCGTCCTTTGGGATTTAGCGGTTGATCGGGATTGACTAAATGCCGACCCCTGGTCTAACCCATCATGCTTGCTTGTGGAAATTTGTGTGTAGCTTTGTGTAAACCATTTTGAAGCCGTGATTGAGCTTATGTGATACTGACAATATTGTTTGTGTGTTGTTTCAGGTAACGATTACATCTGGGGGAAGTCAAACCCGGCAAAGATTTGTGAAGGTAACATTATTTTATTTTTCTTCTACGTTCTCCCCACCCTGTCTCTCTGTCTCGTGATGTGACCCTGTTTCTGTCTGTCTGTCTGTTCCGGTCTTTGTCTTTCACACACAAAGACAGTGATTGACAGTCTTTCTTTCTCTCTTTCTTCTGAATATCAAATGACCAAACTGAATGCACGGTTCACTGTTGTATGTTGACGCGTGCCGTCCATCAGTTGTAGTAATATATAATAATCTGAACAAGGTCCGTGGCCAAATATACACATAGTGGTATGTCGACACACACGTATCAACTTGAATGCCAATATAAGTGTAACTCCTCTTGATAATTCACAAGACAATTTTATGCATGTACAGTTACATAGCTCCATCTAGTATAATAATATTTTCACGCCCAATGGCAAAGGCAGTAGTATGCAGTCTTCATAATGTCGTAAGGCAGTCCGTTCCGCTATGGAGACGCTGTCCTTGCATTCTCAACAGTTTAATATATTTGATACATTCGACACAATAATGAACATTACTTCCTGACATTCAAAGAAGCTAGGAACACCTCAACTGAGTATATTGGTGCCCTAGTGATGGTAAAATTCAGGTAAAACACAGTAGACTGCAGGGGCAAACACATATGCGACCTCTCGCATTCAAACACAATCGGCATCTCCTCTTGCAGACGATAAAAACCCCACTTCTGCTCAGATTCGCGTCTGCCACCGTACTCTCCCGGCATGACGTCATTTCCGTTTATTGTAAGTAAATCCGTAATAACATATAAGAAATGAATGTTCTTAGTCTACTATCATTTACTAGACACAGTATTAAGGTCTTTGTCTAGTGTGAACTGACCTATACTGTACAATAGGGGAAAAACAGAAGTGATTGCGTCATTAATAGGCTGGACTGCCCATGGTAAATTTCCGGTGTTATGTCTTGTGGTTCGCACTAATGACCCGTCATCGAAGCATCATTTTTGGTGATGCCTAGATGGCAGGGAGGATAGTGTGATTCGTTTGCATAGCTAGGCGGGGTTGTCGCACGGAAGGTCCTGGGTTCGAGTCCTGGGTAAGCCACTCACGTCTGTTGTTTTTCTGTTGTCTAGTGTTCTACTTCTTTATTTCTTACGAGTGCCTGAAAACATACCTTTATGTTTGTCTAATATTTATTTACTGTTTACAGGCCTCGGGTTTCCCTTCCTTGTGTGTTATAAGAAATGAAGCTCTGTCGAGCTGAAGATACTTCACACATAACCGTTATGAATTTTACTCATAACATATGTAAATACCTTATATCGAGACCAGAGTCTTCTAAATTTATCATTATTGAAAAAGTAGCAGTTTTATTTCGTCAGCTTGAAGCACCATTGCCTACCTGGGATACTGATCATCCTTACAGGACATGGCGATACAAGATGTACATACAAGAATACTAAAAGCTAATGTAATCAACGTTACTTTTGGCCAGGGTTGTTTAGTCGACAAAAAAAAAAAAAAATCTCCACTGTAAATGGGTACCTGACTCTGCTTTTGAGTTAGGGAAGACAAACGGCAGCGAGGAAGGGAACTGGTCACCTCCACATCTCGATGCTGGACCTAGTATAGTGTGACAAAATAACCTCATTCGTTACATTTTCCTGTGCCATCCTGTAATTCATTCTGTTCTCTTCCTTTTTTTTGCCACCTCTGACAGTAGTTGTGATTTTCAATTTATTGTTTGCACTTTCTTTCTTAAATTCATGTCACGTCGGGTCATAATGGACCATCCCTTATGAGATTAGACACAGGTGAGACAGTTTTGGCCTTAAGTCATGATGGTCAATTTTCGTGTAATGATACCAGATGTTTATAGGAAGATAACGACAGTGGATGGGGGCGCCTGGATTAATGCGTAAACAAAACGGATATGGCCAGTCAGTTGTCTTATCTCCAATAAGACAACTCCAATATATTGTTAAAGAACTAGACAAGTGCCAGTGGAACAAGAGATGAGAAGAAGACGATGGCGATGGATAGGACACACACTGAGGAAACCTGTTGATAGCATTACAAGGCAGTCCTTGTTCTGGAACCCGCAGGGCAAGAGAGGCAGAGGAAGACCAAGAAGTACATGGAGAAGAGAGTTGGAAACAGAGGTGAAAATGATGAGGAGAACATGGAAAGAACTTGAGATGATGGCACGTGACAGGAGGACTTGGCATGTGTTTGTTGAAGGCCTATGCTCCTTTGGGAGTGGAGGGTTATGAATATGAATATATTGTTACCTCCAATTTTCTGTCTTTGAGGGAACAAGAACCCAGAGTTTTACATTTGCACAGGAACGTATCGGAAAATATCAATCTGGTAACAGATTAACGATACGCACTTAAGATAAAGAATAGGATTTTGTAGCACGAAAATGGTGTAATCGTTTCCGGGCAGATGTGTTGAAGGCAATGGTTACGACTGTTGTCAATCTTGAAAGATATTATCAGTGATAGATCTATGAAGTGGTGAGTGTACACATGATCAATATCAACGGAAGAGGCAATACTTTATATGGGGGTGTCTTGTGAAAAAAAAATCACATTTTATTTGTCACACAGGAATTTTCCATGAGAGGGTAGTGAGGATAACCCCTACCAAAGTACGCAAGTTTATTGATATTGGTTTGGCATTTGAAATGTTAAAATACAACATTTCTGATTGGAGCCTTGCCATATAGTAGCAATTTAGATGCGTGGGCTGAATGTTGCTTATAATCTAGCACATTTACGGCACTGCTAATTCAACTCGACAGAAAGACAGTCAGATACGCCAGGATAAGGAATAGAATTAGGATTCTTATTTGAAGTACCGGACAACGTATTTGAGCATTTTCTGGACTTACACAGTAAGAAAACTCTACATTTACTAATACGGAGAGCCCGGAAACCTAGAAACCTGAATGCGAAGTCATAGTGGGATTCTAGTTAAATTAATACCCCAGACCACGTGTAAGAGGCATCTTAACAAAGTTGCCGAAACTATTTCCCTGAGCCAGAAGTCAGTATTGCCCAAAGTTATTTTGGTCGGTGGTACCAATTGGTGGTACTAGTCTGTGGAACAAGTGTGTGGTATAAGTGGCCTTCAGTCAGAGCTAAACACCAACATCAGACGGGTCTTGAAGACGCTGGACCATCTTCGTAATTACCTCACGATACCACGAGGGACGTGTTACAGCCACCATACTTGACCACTGACGAGAGAGAAGCAGTCAACTATCTGCAAAGAACCAACATCGGCTGGAGCAGAAGCCAACCGACACCTTACTGATAGCTAAGAACCCGCTTAAAGCTGCCAAGTGAACTCTTAAAACAAACATTTCAGAAACTCACTAGACCTTCACCTGTGATGAATCCTGAAATATGAAGTTTTCCCTAACAAAACCTTTATTTATTTTTCAAAGTTAACTATACTTAATTATTAAATTTGTTATCTGTATATATACAGATTTATAGTTGATTTAATCATTTTGAGCTAACTGCACCCTCATGTCTCAGTCATTTAAATACCCGTAAACAGAGCTATTGAAATAATATTTTACTGAATTAAATCAGTTGTGGGCTCATCAAACGAGCAAAATTATTTCTCCTCATAGAAGTTCTGGGAAGATAAAAAGTTTATTAGCGCCTGGAAAATATCAGCTGAAGTACTTGATTGCTTAATTCCCTATGAGGCTCCCTAGAATTGAAGCATCATTCTTCAGTTCAAATCTCTGTCAAGAGTAATCTTGAGCGAAAGGTAGATACCTTTCAAGATCCTCAGTAAATACTCTAAATTTTGGCTATTGTTAGACCATCACTGCAGAGCAAGGGTAGAAATATCGGGACATGTAGTGAAATCTCTAACACTTCACTCCCTTACGTCATGATCTGCTATGGGACTACCTTTACCTTTTATACTTTTTTTAACTACATAAAACAATTCATTAAAATTGTATAAATGAGAGGAGGGGTACGCCGGCAAGACTAGACTGTCATAAGAGGTACGCGATTATTGTAAGTTTTGAGAACACTGCGCCTGTATGAACAAACCTTTACACCAAACGGAAAATCTTGTAAGTCAGATATCATTGCATTGCTCCTATATAGAGTTAACTAATTTTTTTTTAAGTTGTGGTGGTGGGGAAGAGGGGGGCACAGAAAGAGAAACAAGTGAAACAGCTTCAGACTATTATTACTGGTTGCCAGTGGGGAATCCTTTGGCTGTGGAATTTTTTACATTCCATTAATGTATAATTTTTTACATTCCATTAATGTATAAACAAGCTAAGCAGGACGGCACAGCACAGTAGATGACAGACCTGGAGCAAATGAAGGGGTTAAATAGATAACAGTGAACATAAACTGGGCACTTCAGAAGTGGAAAATGGAAAAAGGGGGGGGGGGGGGGGGAGAGAGAGAGATCGGGGAAGGAATGGAATAAGATCACATACTTTTAGAGTAGTAATCTAGAAGCTTACATAAAGAAGTGGAATCACATGAAGAAAGATACGTGCGCGTAAGACGTATAATGATGAAGTACGGCAGTTTTATGGTACCTGTTATGCATGGAGGGATATCTGGAGTCATCCTTATATGACCACCAGTTACGCACAATGCTACAATATATGTACGTGGAAGTGAACCTATGTCTGTGAGGTTAATTACATCCTCATTGACTCTTGAAATCATCCACACACTTCCAGGGATTCCCGCTGTGGTGAAACTTGTTGAGAACCCAGCATTGCACACTAAGCTTGGAAAAGTCACTTGAGCCCCAGGTGTAATTCTTTGGCTTTGCCTTGCTTGACTGCATGCAGAAGGATCTCACTGGGTCCACAGTTTGACAGCATCGCAGAAATCACACTGGATCGGAAACCAGCCATGTTGGATGTGTGGTGAACCGCAGCTACGACACTTCACGTCATAAGCAGCAGATAAATGTGGGAAGAAAGGGACAAAAATATCCAGATTCAAACAAGATTAATGTTGTTAAACTCTTTTATTAAGGCAGTGCCTCTGGTGCTGCATCCTAAGCAGGGGAAGCTGAGAAGAGGCTCTGTGCAGGACGTGACAATTCCTTTGGAGAGCCCAGAACCAGAGTACATTATTTTGGCTCTGCATAGTTGAAGAGACCCCTTGGATGGCGGGGAATGCACAGTATGCCACACACTTCTTACTCCTAGCTTGGGACCAGATGTGACGATCCTTTAAATGCAAGCCAAGCTGGAGAAACTGGAGCTCATGACTTCAGCTCAACACGTTTCGGAATGTCAGAAAAGCAACAGGAAAAACCTAGATCTACAGTGTAGATAATACCAAGGAGTCTTCAACTTGGTATTGGCTGCTAAAGAGCGAGAAGCTCAACTGCCCTAGTTAAACAACAACATTGGTATCTGCTACGAGAGGGAATCACGTGTTTTAACGGGATCAAGAAATTACCCCTCGCAGTATTTTTACATTTCGGACAAAGCTATTCTTATTTATTCATGTATGCATGTCGTACAAGGCAACTAATATGAGGTTTTGCATCGGGCTAGCATCTTGTTCATGTAAAACTATTGCTGCAAAAACCACCCTGCAGGAGGAGCAAGTGAATGGTTGGTACAGGCTTCCTGCAGTGGCACCAGCTACAGGGGTTGTAGCATCCATACTTCGTAAGGAGTGCAAAGGAAAATGCTGATCTCAGTTATGCGTTTTATCCCTCAAACAGAAGGAAGACCAAACAGGCAGGATATAATGCCTGCGTTACCAGCACACTTCTATATGACAGCTAAACTTGGACAACCTATGCTAAGCAAGAAAGAAGCCCAACATATTTCATCTACGGTGTCAACGCCACATCCTTGGTATTTTGTGGAAAGAGAAAGCTACACATGTCGAGGTGCTGTCATATGCTAGCCTTCAGAGCATGTATGCACTTGCATAGATAGTGCAGAGTACGCTGACTTGGTCATGTCCGCCGCATCCTCAAAGATATTTTCTACGGACAACTGGCAGATGTCAAAAGAACAGTTGGGCGACCGCAGCTGAGGTTCAAAGATGTGTGCAAGAGAGACATGATGGCACTGCGCACAAATCCAACAACCTGGGAGAATGAAGCTGCCAATCGCATCAACTGGCGATGGCCTCTACGGCGCCACCTCAGATTGTGCGAAAAGAAGCTTTCACGGTAAGCAGAAAAGAAAAGAACACGCCGAAAGGAACACCAGGAAATAAAAAGCAGCTGAGGGCTGTCACCTCAGGGGCGCATTCCCATGGTCAGTTATGGCTGAAGGGGGCACTATACTATACTATAAACTGTTTTGTCAGACTCCACTCAACTCCATTGCAGTTGGTTGATGTCGTTGTTTTCATCATCCAGCCAATAGCCAGTAAGAAGAGTGATGGTGGACAGTAAGGCATCCCTGCCGCACACCAGTTCTTATCTTAAAGAACTCAATTAGTTATCCTTCATGGAGAATTCTACATTTCATATCTTCATACGTTTTCTATACTAGCTGTCATACCCGGTCCGACCCGGGTCCATTTCGGAATGGGTGTGTCCCCCGTCCGTCTGTCCCGTCCGTCCCATCTCTCCCGTCCGTCCCGTCGTTACCGTACGTCTGTCCGTCCATCTGTCCCGTCCGTCCCGTCGTTACCGTACGTCTGTGTCGTATGTCCCGTCCGTCGGAACCGTCCGTCCGTCCCGCCCACCCCGTCTGTCCCGTCCGTCTGTCCCGTCGTTACCATACGTCCGTCCCGTATGTCCCGTCCGTCCCGTCAGTACCGTCCCGTATGTCCCGCCCGCCCCGTCCGTCTCTCCCGTCCGTCCCGTCATTACCGTACGTCTGTCCCGTCTCCCCCGTATGTCCCGTCGGTACCGTCCGTATGTCCCGTCATTACCGTACGTCTGTCCTGTCTCCCCCGTATGTCCCGTCGCTACCGTCCCGTCCGTTGCCTCAGTCGCGTCTCTGCCGTCCGTCCCGTGTGTCCTGAGCGTCTCGTCAGTCCGTCCTGTCTGTTCCGTCCGCCTGTTCCGTCTCTGCCGTCAGTCCCGTCCGTCCCGTCTATCTATCTATGTATCTATTTATCTGTGTGTCAGTCAGTCCGTCCGTCCATCCGGCTGTCTGTCTATCTATCTATTTAAATTGCTATCGAATAATGTTCGATATTATAATGGCATAATATTTCCAGTTTGAAAAAAAAAAAAAAATTTTTTTAAATTAAGTACCCATCGTCTTAAGAATGAATTTTTCTTTACCCGTTCTGGGGCGCAAAGTGAAAAAATATTGACTTTATTGTGCAAAATATGTGTGATTTCGGCTTTCTAATATTTATTGACTTTAAGAATGAATGAAGTTCAGGAATCTTCTAGAACACACACACTAATCTTCTGGGACAAACATCGCTGAGAATTAATAAAACTTTTCTCTTGTCACGGATCCTGATTTACAAAATGTTATAACACAAGGCAACGCACTGTAAATTTAATTAACAGCTTTACACAGCTGAGGATTATTTAAAATTTCCTTCTCAGAAATCCTAGTTTAAAATACGTACACAACAGAAATCAACGCACTTTTTCTAAATTTACCGAAAAAGCATAAAAATTATGACTTATGTAGTTTGTAAGTTAGTCCCTTGTAACTTGAGATAAGAATCAAAGAAGTCCGTTGACATAAGAATGAATGGAGTGAAGAAAAATTCACTGCCCAGCCTTCTCACTTCGCATCTTGAAGACGTATAACCTATGTCCTTCCCGGAGAAATGTGCGATACGCTGGAGAAAACCGCATAAAGATGGGTTGAGCCGTTCTCTGGTTATGAGGTAACAGACACATAGACCAACTTCATTTTATATATATATATATATATATATATATATATATATATATATATATATATATATATATATATATATATATATATATATATATATATATATATATATATATATATCTTCTTCTTCCGTCCTTAGCCAAAGACCGACCAAGCAGTCAGAGGCCATCACGCCTTGTGGCGTCTTAAGGGCAACAGCAGATTGATTTTCTCTGTTGTAGTTTCCCATCACGCCTAGCGGCGTCTTTAGGGCAACAACAAATAGATCCATCTGCCGTTGTTTCCGTAATCGGTGTGACAAGCCAACAGAACGTAAAGGGAAATTCATAAATGCCCATTCATTGTCCACAGCGATTCTGTGTTTAAACTGTTGATTAACTGAACACAACTGCAGTTCTCGATACCTTCGAAATGTTGTACGTGTGCTTTGTTTGTATTTAAAAAAAAATAGTACATTGCGCGCCTTTGATTCGATCACCTCATATTGCTGAGTGTTCATTGTGACGGACAACTCAGCTGTCCCTGAAAGTCATTAACAAGGCACAATAGAAACGTGGGCTCATTAGCAATGCAGCATTTCCACGTGGATTGTCAACACGTTGGATCATTAATATGTAGACTGCTATCTTCCGTGCATTTTAGAGATCGCATGGCCTTTAATGGGAGGTTCAATCACGCCCACTCCTGTTTCTAGAGCGATTATAAGCAAGCATTGCGCTACACCTTTTCGTTCGTGCCTGCCTTAAAGGCGTTGCCAGGATCAAACGTACTGGCGGCATGAGATCTAAGGGATCTCAGAACGGACGATGAAGTTTCCTGCTGCTAGATAACACGGCAGCGTGAACCAGAGTGGACGAAGCAAGCTTCTTGCAGACATTTCACATATCTGTGTCAATCAGAGAATCGCTCGCAGAACGCGACGGACAGGGAGAGACGAAGCGGCCAGAGAATTGAATAATCGGACGAGGAGCGGGCGGCTAGAATCTCGATTTCTTCCTGACTTCAAGAAAGGTGTTAGATTCTAACATGTCCCCATGATCTGTCATTCCATTTCATATATATAGAGACCGTGTAAAATGCAATTTTATTACTCGTTTGCCAGACATTGACATAAGCACTAGCATAGTGAAATCTTGTTTGATTCCCTCTGTATTTTCAACTTATTGCAGTGAATTCTATTCTTTGCTAAACGGGTGATCATAACCTTTGCGTCCCAGCAAAAACATTGTATTAGAGTCCTCCAGACTCGGTTCTTAAAACCCTCCAGAATTTGATGAGACTGGTTAAATTTTAATCTTTGTGGCGATCCTCTGTTGGGATTCCGCTATCTAATTTTTTTGCAAGAAAGAAAGCAACCCCAAAGAACAATCTAACCCAGCATCAATTGAAATTAAGATTAAACTGGAGAAGAACATTGCCAGATCTATTTATATTATCTTATTACTCTACTGCGAAAGAAAATAGAAAATCTTCTGAACACTGACTGTGCATATTTTCTTCACTGGATTTTAAAACCCCAGAAGTAAACCATACCTCAACGGTCAGTTGTTATCTTCACGCATTAAGAAGTATTACCATCAGCGGCGAAACCAATGAGACAACGCCATATTCACCACCTGTATCTAAGACTGTGCCATCCCATAGAACCTTCTTTTTAGCATAACAAAAAACAAAGTACATTTAGGCTTCACCTTCCAGCGATTTCGGGACTGTACTAACGCATAAACCTGATAATCTGGGGCTGGACACAGAAAAAAAGACATTCCATTTGTCAAGTGCTTTATTTACTGTTGTAAAATTTTCTATGGAGTGCCAGATTCTACGATCGGTAAGTGTGCGTGAGCGTATGAGTGTTGGCCATCACGAGCGTGCATGAATGACATGAGATTCATTTTGCAAACCATTTGTTAACTTGCCTACCTGGTAAATACTTTTACTGTATTCCCTGCATTGTTTCTTTAAGTGGGATTTTTGTTAACTCTGTTACCCCCCCCCCCCCCACCCCACCCCACCCCTTCCCTTTTCATTTGCTTAGTAAAGGGAAGAACAATTGAGAATAACAGGATTTTTTTCTACCACCCATACCTAGAATTATAACATCTCTTTTCAGAGTAACTAAAACTTACTGTTGGGTTACATTATCTAATTTTCTGATTACCTATCTTTGGACTGGGTTTATCTTTGTCTATTACAAGCGGGAAGGGCATATTAGATACCAATCTTCATACACACCCCTTCCCCCAACCTTGTTACTTGTATTTCTGTACCTATGATTTTTGTTTTTGTAACAAATGATACATGTTTTGACTGATTTTAATGATAAATAAACATAATAAAACTGTTAGTACTGTGTTGGAAGGCCCAAGCCCAAATTACCCATATTTGTTTAACATAGTTGTATTTACGTAACGTCCGTGTGTTTGAAGCACCAAATTGGTGTGAGCGCATGTGTGTTTGGAAACTGGCAAATAATTGTTTAGCCAGGAGAGTTTAAGGAGTAGATTGAGAGAAACATTGTCGTAAAAGAGTCTGTCCTTACTCTCCCCAGCACTCTGTGAAGCAACTATTTACTTTCTAACCCTTATTATCACTGAGCCTTCACCATCATTCTTCACTCTAAACGGAACCACTATTTCCAAGACTTTTTCTCTCAAAATAAATTTACGACATTCATCAGCAAGCTAAACAATAACTTTCAGTCCGTCTTCTTTGCCTTAAATTCTCTTTCTTTTTCTGCTGATTTAATAAGCCTGTACTGTTCTATTTTGAGCTCACGTGACAGATTTAGCCGCTTGGACACGAATTGCAATTCAGCATAATATTAATATGACTTGTGACAAAGCGGCGGATTATGGAAAATAACGAAATACAGTACTTAGATGATATGGCATTTAGCAGATTTGCGAACGATTTTTAATATACAGAGTCACTTCATCTTTTTACATTTGTATATCCTCACTTGTCTGTATTTGATATGCATGAAGGACACTAAAAACAATGAGAAATAATTACCATCTGACAAATGTTTTTATTTTAAATTTAAATTTTATTTTGAGAAACAAAGTACGTGTACTATAACAAAATGTGAAATGACCAATAAAGAGACAGCAACATTTTCAGCCCGCAATAAAATCATGCGTTTAACAGACCGGATCTCACGTTGTGTTTCAATGTTAATGTGACATTGCATTATATGTACTAAAATGGCAGTTAATTATCTTTATTTTGATGTTTGTTTCAAATAAATTAATTGAATAAGAATGAAGAAGTAAAAGTTTACAAATAGGTAGTGACTTTTAAATGACCAAGCAGTTGATGGTAGTAACATCCTACCGATAATAATATAATCAAGAGCGGATGGGAAATGATTTTTTTCTTGATAATTAATAAGTCAATTCTCCAGACCTAAAGGTCTTTTATATTTGGAGATGCGTCCTAATATAACCGACTAGGTTGAATGGGACGCGTCTCGCCAAAACGAGGCAAAACTTTATTTTTAAAAAAATAAAATCTTGATAAGAGCCCTGAGATGAGTGCACACTGGCACGAAAGCTTATAATTTTAGTTCTACCGTGTGTGCGTTAAGCCCTCAAGTTGGAAGCTTGTTCGGATCACTAGTGGCACCAGCGTTGTCATTTTGACCTATACAACTTTGTTGTTTGGTGCTTAGTTTTTGTTTTGTTTTATTGTGCTCTTCGTTTTATACTTCAGTTTTATTTGATTACTTCTTAAGTCCACGTCCGCTGTAAAGCGTCATTGGGAGCTTTTTTTTTTAAATGTTTATTCCTTCTGGAAAGTCACCCGTGTGTTACCAGGGCCCGAAAGGGGAGCAAAGAATAGTACCACTGTATCCTACCATGCATATCGTAAAAAAGCGACTAAGGAGGGTTAGTCATGGGGCTGGTTAGGGGCCGTTCACAAATTACGTAACTGTTACGGTATATGATATTAACGCCGTCTGCTAAAGGTTACCAGACGTGCAATTATAAAGGTTAAGACATTTAATATATTGCGATAGATGTTTCAATTAATGAACGCTTTATACACGATCGATTATGACGTGTATAGCGTTGTTTAGGACACAGTCGGTAACTAAGAAACGCTACCCTTTTCACATTGACCGTCAAGCTGTTAAGACGCGTTTGACTCTCCTTCCAATGTTGGGCATGGTATTGCCATACAGATATATTTTATGCAAGTACGGACATGGGTCAGTCCATTGCTATTATGAAGATTTGAAATGATTAAAGGTCAGTACGAAAGTAAAAATTAAGGAAGGATGAATTACAGTCCATAGTATTTGATTTTGCCAGACTCATAGACTCACTGTCGGCCGTTGGAAAACCCCAACCGCGCGTGCATACAGCTATGACAATCTGCATACAGTAATTTGATTATTGGACAAGGACTGATAGGATATCTGCATATCTATGCCATATATTTTCAAGTTATAATATGTACCTTTGTGATCAACATGCATGAATCGTTTTGACGTGTAAACTGTATTAAATGTTGGTGGACTCAATGGAACCGACTTGTCACATCAATCGTATTCCAAGTCATTCAATTATTGTTCAGAATCTTCCACCCCTGCATTCGCGTAATCTTACATAGAAGGCACGATACACGATCACTCAAGAATATCAAGAAGATAAAACAATGGCCAGACATTTACAACTGTTTTATTAATATCACATGGAACATTATTCAGAGCTAACCAAACCACGCCTTGCAACAGACCACTTCCACTTGCAACAGTGGTGCCCGGTGTCTGGGGACGAGAAAAAACAACCAAAAACAAAAAAAATTTTTGAATGACTTTCGAAGGAAATATTTACGATCAGTTTTCGATCACATGATCCAGCTGAAGATGACGTGGAACACAGTCTAATGCCTAACAACGCGACGTCACTGAAGTTCGTGTAGGTGAAACTATCGGAGAAACTGAAGTCGTTCTGTTAAGCCTAACCAAGGGAAAAATAAGTCATTTGAAGCAGACACAAGAAATGGACTACAGGAGCAGACAGTCAGGGGCTTTAGCCTAGCTGTTGACGACCGCTAGCACTGATCGAAGCAACGGGAAAGATAAGTCTAGCTGTTTAAATTGTCGTCATTGCAAAACCGTAATACTGAGTCCATTTTGCTTTGATTAGGCATGTCTATGTATTTTCATGTATATATGTTAAATTTGTTTTCCATCGTATGTATTTGTTGTTAATTCGTGGGCCGGTTGGAGAGGGAACTGAAATCTCTGGGAATGTCGCGAACAGCTGACCACCTAGATTTCAGTCGTTCTTAGGGAACTTAAACGATTGCATTTTTGGAAGCCCATTGAGGTTGCCATTGGACAGTCTGTCCAAATCTGCTACCGTTTGACAATTTGCGTTAGCTGTACTGTCCCGTAGATAATTGGTGTATTTTATTCGTATTTAGTTAATAATTTTGTTCAGTTCTGTACCATGTTCGTTACTATTTCGTCCATTCTCCTCTGACTATCATTTATTTTATGATTATTAAATTTTCGTCCGTTATGAGTCCTGTGACGTCATCATTTTTCGCAGTCATTTTTTTTTTTGTGTACCTTGTACCTTGAATATTCAGTTGACCTCAGGTCAGACCTTGACCCTTCATTTGGTCTGTGACATTTCCGCTTATTTTATTTAGTTCATAAATTCATTTTTAATTGTGAAAATGTCTTGTTTGCGTCTTGACATTGTTTGTACCCTTTAGTTGCATCATTGCTTGTCTGTCCTCATAATATATATTAATATTACATTAATAATATGATAATTATATGCAATAATACACTTGTAATTTAATTTAATTAATTTTTTTTTTGATAATTAAGATTAATATGGGACATTGCATAATTATGCAGTGATAGTCCAAGAAAGTAGCACTACAATTTATCATAGATGCCTAGGGCATAATAATATAATATATATATTGACAAAATAAACTAATCTTATATCTACCTTTGAGGTAATAGACCCATTGTATATTATTTAATATACTTTTCTAGTACTAAGAAAGTGACTTAGTACATTGAATAATATAATTACTAGGAATTATACCCAACATTATTGGATATTGAGGTTAATTGGGTGATATAATTACATTATATTTAACAGATATCATAACTATTTATGATATAGTATTATTTAGATACAATATTGTTACAAAATATTGTCTATTAGGTGAACTTAAACATTAAGTTCAATACTATTGTGATTACTTATATTGAATATTTCTAAGTTGAGTAAGTATAATAATTACTCTGAAGCTACTATTGACTATTTTAATCAGTAATTATCAATAATTACTACAGATAAAAGTCAAAATGCTTACTATAGACCATTTCGTTAAAATTGGCCGTGATTATGGCTACAAATCTCAAGAACTTCGTCAGTTTGCTGAATCAGAACTGGAAAAATATGAAAGAAAGGAAGAAGAGAAAAAAGCTGCATTAAAGAAAGAGGAAGCAGAACTTGAGATGAAGCAAATTGCCAAGGAAAATAGATTGAGAGAGATTGCTCAACGTGAAAGAGAAGAGCAAAGAACAATCGCCAAACAGGAAGAAGAGAATAAATTGAAACGAGAGGAAATTATTTTACAACAAGAAATGGAATTGGCGCGTATTAAATTGGAGACAGCAAGATTACAAGCACAAAGTGCTGATGCAAACCAGAATAATAACGCACAAAATGGATCATCATCCAGCCAACCTAAACATTTCTATAACTTTAAATTACCCATTTTCAACTTGAACGTCGACGACCTTTCATCGTTCCTGGCACGGTTTGAACAGACTTGCAAATCTAACCATTTGCCTGAAGAGTCATGGGTACTCAAGTTAAATGAATTCTTGGTTGGAGAACCACTGACAGCTTCTCAAAATGCTGACCCATCAATAGCAAATAACTACGGTGCTATTAAGTCCTTGCTTTTACGAAGATTTCACCTGGACGAGGAACACTGTAGGTTGAAATTTAAGGGAATTCTACCTGAATCTCCAAGGGATTTTGCTGGATTCATTGCGAATATACGCAATACATTTAATAGATGGGTTGAACTGGCAGAAGTCAACAAATCATACGACAAATTAGTTGATTTACTACTGCGGGATAAGGTATTATCTTCAGTTAGCCAGCCATTTTTTGCATATTTGCAGGAGCGTAAACCCGGTACTATGGATGAGTTAGAAAAAATTTCTTTAAACTACTGTTCGGCACATCCGAATGCAACCATTTCTAACTCCTCATTAAGAGAACCTCTACCTGTGGCGTCTAATATGGCCTACAATCACAATAACAAACAAAGACATCACAGTGTAGACAGAAGTAGGTTCCAAAGAAATCACAATGTTAACTTTCAGAAGGGACATAATAATGATTTCAACAATAAAAATGAGTTCAACAGAGGTAGATCACGAGATAGAAATTATTCACCTCAAACAAACTACCACAATGGTCAACATAACACTCATTATAATCGATCACATACTCCCAATAATAATAGTAACTGGAATGGTAATAATCATGGCTCGAGACATCGAGATAATAGTTACTATCGAGGGCGACGAGATAATTCTAACAATTATACTCGGAATCGATCTCATTCTCGGGGATCATCTCATTACAACCATAATACAGGGGCGGCAGTTACAAATAATACTACCCCTATAGCTCAGGTCCCACTTGACAATAATACAACACAGTCTTCTGCTGCATGTTTTGCTATTAATTATAATGTGGCAAATAGTTGCCAGCAATGCAATCTTATTTTTCAGAAGGCGAAAGAAACAGTGCTTAACTGCGGACATATTATACCACAGGTAGGTCTTGCAGTCAACGATGGAACAGGCCTATTAATTTTTAACAGAGGATTAGTTAATGGATCCGTCGTCTCAGTGTTGAGGGATTCGGGATCCACAACGATTGGGGTACGACAGTCGCTGATACATCCCAGCTGTGCAACGGGGGAATATGTCCGTTGCATGACGTTTGGTGGAACAATAGAGTTTTACCCCACAGCTATTATTCATGTTAACACTTCTTTTTTCACAGGGAATGTAAAAGTATGTATGCTAAAAAAGCCTATAGCTGATTTGATGGTCGGTCGTATACACGGCAGTAAAGATTGTACTCCAGATGAGATTATAGAATGGGAGAAACGTAACCTATGCACTGGAAACGCCGTGACAACTAGAGCGCAGACTCAACTCATGGAGAACGTTGATGATAATAAAATGGATGCAGACAACCAAGAGGAATTTGTAGTCAATTCACCTATTGACAGGGAAACATTTGCAACCAAACAAAAAGAGGATAAATCTTTAAAAAAATTTTTTAAGCTGGTTGATAAAGTTGACAATCTATCCTCAGGTAATAATAACAAACATTGTTTTGTTATTAAAAATGGCATATTGATTAGATGTTTTAATGACAAATCACAAATGAAACAACAAGTTATGGTCCCATATACTTTTAGACGGTACATTCTTCAACACGCACATGACTCACATTGTGCTGGACATATGGGATATACTCGAACACGATCTCGAGTACTGTCTTCATTCTTTTGGCCAGGGGTGTCAAGAGATATTTCGCAGTATGTACGTTCCTGTACTACATGCCAAGAAGTGAAAGCACGTGGAGCTTTTCACACGGCGCCTATTCAGGCTTGCGATATCTCAGTGAGACCTTTTGACAAGATGGCAATAGACATTATTGGTCCATTGCTACCATCGGCCAGAGGACATAGATTCGTCCTTACGTGCATTGATTTGTGCACACGATGGCCAGAAGCTATCCCATTAAAGACCACCACTACCACAGATGTAGCTGATGCACTACATCTCATCTTTTCTAGAATAGGGTTTCCTAGAAAACTTTTATCAGACCATGGGTCACAGTTTATATCTGACACCATGAAGGAAGTCATGAAAACTTGGGACATTGATAGAAATTTAAGTAGTATTTATCATCCGATGAGTAATGGTGCGGTTGAAAGACTTAACCGTACACTTAAACAACTACTACATAAGGTTACTGCTAAGCACCCTCATGACTGGGACAGAGCACTCCCAGCTGTTCTATTTGCTTATCGGGAGGTACCGCATGAACAAACTGGCTTCTCTCCCTTTGAATTAGTTTTTGGTGCTCCCCCAAGAGGTCCTATGGGACTAATAAAAAACTTATTAATTGACGACGAGATGACTCAGGACACTCAGTCATCTTACGAGTACGTAATTAATCTTCGGAAGAACATTATTGAGTCTTGCCTGTTGGCAACAGCTTCTTCTGAGGCTGCAAAAGCTAAGGCTCGATCTCTACAAAATAAGTCTCGACGATTACGCCAATTATTCCCAGGCGACGAAGCTTATGTGTTACTTCCTCACAATAACAATAAATTATTGATATCTTGGAATGGTCCTTACAAAGTCATTGATAAAATTTCTGACGTTGATTACGTCTTAGATATCAAGGGACACAAAAAGATATTTCATATTAACATGCTCAAGCAATTTCATACACGTCCTGAACACTTACAGTCAATTTTTCATGAACTAGATGACAACACAGTATCCACTTGTCATTATACTAACTTATCTGTCATCCAGGAAGAAGAATCTTCTTTTCCTGAGGTACAGTTACCGTTACCTGTACCAGTAGTTCAACCTACTGAATCTTGGCGGGATGTAACCATCTCTTCAACGGTTACACCGCAACAGCGTCTACAGATTGCTAATCTATTACAATCTTATCCAGATGTGTTGACCGACGTCCCGGGTCGCACATCGGCTATCAGTCATGACATTACTCTCAATGATGATACACCTATTCGTGTACATCCCTATTCTGTTCCTTTACATTTCCTTGCTAAAACTACTAAGGAACTTGAACAGATGTTGTCTCTGGGAATCATTGAGACTAGTAATTCGCCATTCTCTTCTCCATTAGTGATTGTCCGGAAGAAGGACAATAACATTAGACTATGCGTTGATTATAGAAAATTAAATGCTAAGACTATAGTTGACAGCGAACCACATCCACTTATCGACGACTTACTGCCACGTCTATCTAACGCAACTATATTTAGTAAGATAGACTTAACTAAAGGTTATTGGCAGATACCACTGACCGAAAAGGCTAAGTACTACACCGCATTTTCCACGCCACAAGGTCTATACCAGTGGAACGTGATGCCTTTTGGGCTTGTTAATGCGCCAGCTACCTTCATTCGCCTGATGCGACAAATTTTATCAGGTAGACCAGACGTTATTACATATATTGACGACATATGCTTGTTTAGTTCGTCGTTTGAGGAACATGTTTCGGGACTTAGACATGTTTTTGACACTCTAAGGAATTATCATCTAACTGCTAAACCTACAAAGGTGCAAATCGCGTGTAATGAGATAACCTTTTTGGGACATATCATTGGATCGGGATATATCCGAACGTTACCTAGTACAGTCTCCAAAATTCTAAACATAGCAGTTCCTCAGACGAAGAAACAGGTCAGGAGTTTGTTAGGACTTGTTCAATATTACAGTAGATTCATACCAAACTTGTCATCCATCACGGCTGTATTGTCTTCATTGTTAAAAAAAGATATGCCGGTGAAGGTGACATGGACTGGTACATGCAATGAAACTTTCAACAAAATTATAAATTTGTTCTCACATGAACCAATTTTAAGACTTCCCGATGCTTCCAAAAGATTTTTCTTACGAACAGATGCTAGTAACTACGGCATTGGTGCATGCCTGCTCCAGAACCATGATGGCATTCTACACCCCACCTTGTATATCTCAAGAAAGCTAAAGCCGGCTGAAACAAAATACTCAACAGTTGACAAGGAACTTTTATCGGTGATCTGGGCAATAACGAAGCTTGAAAAGTTTCTCCTCGGTGCTCCCTTTACCATACAGACGGACCAACGTGCGGTCGCATCCTTGCGTCGATCCAACCACAAAAGCCAGAAACTTGCCAGATATTCAATCATCCTACAGCCATTCGAGTTCTCCATTGAACACATACCTGGCACTGAAAATTGTGTGGCAGATGCATTGTCACGTAATCCTATTGACGACGAATAATCAACATTGACACTCTTAAACTACATCAATCAGAACTACATTGGATTGAACGATGTATCAACTATAAAGGAACTAACCTTGCCTTCAATTTAGACTTTATAAACACTATACGCATCACAGAATTGAATTAAAAGACAATCAAGGTATATATAGACATTCAAACTTCGTCTAACGTCCATACACGAGATATGAATAGTCGTTGAACAATCATGAAACAATGTCTGACGACAAAACGAACTGATGTTCCTGTGTATACTTAATTCTTGGATGCTAGGATAAATGACATTTCTTTCCAACGTAAACGTTTGAACATTTTGCCTAAAAGAATTCATCAGGATCAAGACTACGGATGGATCATCATATCCTATACAAATTAATTAGTTAACTTAACTTCTTAATTGAATTATTATCAATAAAATGAAATGTGAGAAAAAAAATGAAATGAAAGAACAAAAAAAAAAAAGAGAACGAAATACTAAAAGAAGAAATTATGAAAAGAGAAAATAAATCTCACACAAGTATTAGATTAATAATTTTTTTTTTTAATGTACCTATACATTATTTAGTTAGTTAAATTAGATAGTTATTATTCACTAACACTTAACACACACAATTAAGTTAAAACTTATATTCGAATTTCTTTCTATTTCTTCTCACTTATTTTGTCTTTTTCTTCTCTCATAACATCGCGTTACATTAGAACCTTAATAATTTAACTCTTAATTTAATTAATTAATTTAATTTTAATTAGTCAAATTAATTCCTATATGACATACTAATACGACAGACCTTACTTTAATTTAATTTTACCATTCACTATTAACATTGGACATTTATTTAGTTGATATAATAATATGTATAATATTAATATATAATGTGATTTATCTTAGATGACTATGACAAATAGTTAGTTGACACGACCGCAACACGGTTCTACTCAGAACATCGTCGGCCATATGTCACAATTGTGTTAAATTTTTTTGAAAAATTGTTAAGTCGGATAGATATTGAAAAAAAATCTATCGATTTTTTTTTTCCCCGGTGTACAGGGAATTGTTACGGTATATGATATTAACGCCGTCTGCTAAAGGTTACCAGACGTGCAATTATAAAGGTTAAGACATTTAATATATTGCGATAGATGTTTCAATTAATGAACGCTTTATACACGATCGATTATGACGTGTATAGCGTTGTTTAGGACACAGTCGGTAACTAAGAAACGCTACCCTTTTCACATTGACCGTCAAGCTGTTAAGACGCGTTTGACTCTCCTTCCAATGTTGGGCATGGTATTGCCATACAGATATATTTTATGCAAGTACGGACATGGGTCAGTCCATTGCTATTATGAAGATTTGAAATGATTAAAGGTCAGTACGAAAGTAAAAATTAAGGAAGGATGAATTACAGTCCATAGTATTTGATTTTGCCAGACTCATAGACTCACTGTCGGCCGTTGGAAAACCCCAACCGCGCGTGCATACAGCTATGACAATCTGCATACAGTAATTTGATTATTGGACAAGGACTGATAGGATATCTGCATATCTATGCCATATATTTTCAAGTTATAATATGTACCTTTGTGATCAACATGCATGAATCGTTTTGACGTGTAAACTGTATTAAATGTTGGTGGACTCAATGGAACCGACTTGTCACATCAATCGTATTCCAAGTCATTCAATTATTGTTCAGAATCTTCCACCCCTGCATTCGCGTAATCTTACATAGAAGGCACGATACACGATCACTCAAGAATATCAAGAAGATAAAACAATGGCCAGACATTTACAACTGTTTTATTAATATCACATGGAACATTATTCAGAGCTAACCAAACCACGCCTTGCAACAGACCACTTCCACTTGCAACCGCGTGGCTAACTCAAACCGTCATCTTCCCTGCTGCCTTTGATTGGTTTTATATATATATATATATATATATATATATATATATATATATATATATATATATATATATATAAGAGGATGGGTAAGGTTCGGCATTGCCAGTGACATGTTGTGGTGTTATGTTGCAGTTATTGCGATTTTTATTATCTAAAACTGGTGCAGGAGCATCTGAAGAACTCGTTGTAATACTGGGAACATCTTGGGAATACTGAATATTAAGCTAAGAAAATAGTCGTAACTAAGTCCTGGAAATATTTTGTGTATTGCTTCCAGAACTGCCACTGTTCAAAAGAAGCGAGATCGGTATAATTTGAGACTTTTGGTAACATCTAAATGAAAGTGGGTGTAGACAACGACATAGGCAGACAGAGAGACAACAGCGGACAAGTGTTAGACAAAAACCCTGGATTCAAAAGCAAAAGAGATGAATGCAGTCAGCGACTCATAGCTTGACTGCTTGCGTCAGGGTCAGCGAACCAGAGCTGAGCAAGACCCTACTCCACCTCCAAGTGGTGGTCCTGGAAACAGGCTGCAGCACTGCAGTCTGCCTGAGAGAGTAGGGATCGAAGTGGGAAGGCAAACCCGGTCCCAAAAAATGCCGTGCGAAAGTAGGATGTATCGGGTCGAAAGGCGGAAATATCGCAGCTGCGCTGTAAACGGCGACACAACGCAACCAACGTCCTTTTCAGGACGGAAGAGGAAGAAGATCAATTCCACATTAGTGATCTTGTCATGCCACCACTACAGTCGTCCTATTTAAGGCAAGTACTCATTTATGACAGCGTCCGTGATTAGAGCCCAGGCCTCTCTTGGCAAAGGTAGCAGGCTGGAAACACGGTGGCATTACTCTAAAGTCTACCAGCTGTAAATGAGTACTTGACGGTGCTCTTGGGTTAGGAAAGGCAAAGGCAGCAATGGAAACCGCTAAGTTGAAGAATTTGGGAAGGGGGAGGGGTACTGGTGTAGTTCAGGGAGGAGTGTATGGGGAGGCGAAGAAAGAGAAGGGACATTTTTTCCCCTCAAGCAACTAATATAGGGTTGTGAATAGTGCTGGCTACCTCATCATGTAAAGCGAATTGCTGTAGAAACTATCACTACAAGAACACATGACAGATCTGGTGTATGATTCCTAGGAGTCAGCTGTTGGGGTGGAGTCATGTTCCACATGGAGCGAAAAAAGGATGATGATGATGATAAATGGGTGCTTGCGCAGACTTGAATGATCACAGTTATACGACAAGATAACCAGTGTGGAATGATCACAGTTATACGACAAGATAACCAGTGTGGAATGATCACAGTTATACGACAAGATAACCAGTGTGGAATGATCACAGTTGTACGGCAACTTTCTTTCTTTCTTTCTTGAAGTATAAAATCCCACCAAGTGAGCTACATCCTCCAATCAACGGTCCTGGATAATACAGAGAAAGCGTTGTCTCCAAAATCGTATGATAACTTATCTTGGATAACAGTGCGAAATGTTATCGGCGAAAAGAAATATTGGATACATTTCTGAGCCCCATGCCCCATCGGAGTATGAGAGTTGCCTCTTGTCGTGAAACATTCTAAATCCACATATATAAATTAAAAGGTAAATGTAAAGCCTAACACATAAATTCAATAAAAGGAAAGAGAAATGGTTAAAGACCCGTGCTTTCCAATAATAATAGAACGTCATGCTAGTTGAACAATAAAAACCCCTTTTTTATGCTTCGTCTGCATATTCTCACGCTTTCACGTTGATAGTAAAGCCTACTGCATCAATACACGCTTTCTACAATAAAACGTGTACTGTATTTCTAAGAAAACCTTGAGCTAGCACACAGCGTAATGACCTAAATTAATACTTCCATTAATTTCATTTTATACACTACGTTAACATAAACGGAAGGACAGATGGAATTAGGAGAGAGAGAGAGAGAGAGGGCTGAACGGGGGGGGGGGGGGGAACGCATGCAACACTAACACGCGTCTCGCGATATACAATTAATGCCACCCTCCCCGCGCGTAAGGCCTGAAGCACTAGCTTTTTTTCAAATAGACAGTGATAAAAAACACTACAACTACGAGAGTTAGGTTTAAAAACCTGTAAAATTCTTATTAGGAAACATGACATTCTACTGTTTTATGTCTAGACTCCTGACATTAGTCTGACAGTACAGCAGAAACCCTAAAGTTTGGAAGTGAGGAGGTGGCAACAACACGACTATCCTAGAAGAAAATACATATCTTGAACGCAGCCACTTAGCCCCCTTAAAACTTATATATTTGGGTTCCTTAGGACTTGCTGACAAAGAATATGTTAAGTGTTACGCAAATAGTCTAGGAATTAACAAATTATAGCCAAACGAAAATAGTGAGGATGTCGGACAACACCAAATAATAATCGCACAGTGCCATGTTTTGAAACCACCATTTTACGGGAAATGGGCCAACAATGTACATCCTATTTGATTGGCGGGAATGATATGTAAGGCTAAACATCGGACTGCAAATACTAAATTTTTGTTGTTAGGGGAAACAGTAGTAGGGGTACTTTTTTTGAAAAGCTGTGTAAACATGGCCCGATTGGTTAGACCCGCCAATATAGTCAATTAGGAGCGTCAGTTCAGTGCCACATTTTGAAATAAACTTACTAAGAAACAGTGCGTTGAGTTTCAGTGCATATTTTTTCTAAATAAAAGCCTGGGACAGCGGCAGATTGAAATTGTGCCATATTCATCGCCAGTCAACGTATTTGTGTATTATTTCCATGATTTGTGGTAAGCTTGACATATTTGATATCTTTTTGATGAAAATTGAATGTGACTTGATAATTTATGTCTGTATATGTGTATGGTTCAGTAGCAAACATGAGGCAAAGCCTAGATATTGCTCCAACCTGAACAGAACTTGTCGGAGGAAAGTAAAACTGTATGGAATTGCCAAATAGTAATGTGACACCTATCTTATTGAATAATAAAATATGTCAATACAAAGATCATCTCTATAAAATTTGTACATATAACTTGTGATTACATTTGATTGTGATTCCTGGTTCACTGTGTAGTTGAATCAGGATATCTATTATTGAAAGGAATTAATACATATATTTTTAAACTTTACACTTGACTCATTTAAGATAGTCTTATAGAGTGTTATATGTGTGTGAGTGTCACAGTGTAGTAAAGTGTTGTGGAATAAATTAAATTGTTTATCTGTCTGTTGTTGTTGTGACTTACCCTTCATCATTTTCATAACCCTAGACATTCAACGTAGTCATCACAATATTCCAGAATAATTCTGACTGAGGTATAAATGTGGTAGCAAGTAAGGTTATCTGTAAAACACTACACTTATTAGATACAGATACCTTCACAGCTGATCTCAGTCAGTACACTAAGTCCCCTACAAATATTTATAACATCCCACTTCACCACACCTCTGTTTAATGAAAAGTTCCACTCTCTGTTTGACGTCATGTAGACCTGCTTTTCTTCTATCCATCTTACAAGCTACAAGTATTTACCTATATTTTTTTATTTTATCATATATCTGTCATGCTATTTGGGTCTTTTCCATTGAAATCGTTCATTGTAGGCTTTTCCGTTATATACGTTCATTGTAACCTTTTCCATTATATACGTTCATTGTAACCTTTTCCATTACATTCGTTCATTGTAACCTTTTCCATTATATACGTTTATTGTAACATTTTCCATTATCTGCGTTCATTGTAACCTTTTCCACTATATGCGTTCATTGTAACCTTTTTCCACTACGTGCGTTTATTGTAACCCTTTCCATTATATGTGTTCATAGTAACCTTTTTCCAATACATGCGTTCATTGTAACCTTTTCCATTACGTGCGTTCATTGTAACCTTTTCCATTAAATGCGTTCACTGTAACCTTTTCCATTACATGCGTTCATTTTAACTTCCTTCATTACATGCTTTCTCGTTAACCGTCGCCATTACACGGGTTCATTATAACCGTCAACATTATATACGTTCAGCCATCTTGTATCCCAGGGCAGTCATGTGGAAAAAAAAACGTTAATCAATATACGGTGTCAGCGTGTTTTATTCTTCTATAGTAACACTGTGGTATTTGTCTGGTTCTTTGAATCAGTTACACATTTGCTGATCTTGTCATATCATCATCCTTGTCTGTGCACGCGCCAGTTTGTAAACGGCTAGTATTGTTGTTGTTGTTTGTGTGTGCTATGAACTGTTTATTTGTACTTTTAAGTGATGTAATGATTGTTAAAATACATTTCCTGTTATTGTTTGTGTTTTGTTTTGCATTCTTATGTTAAAAAATAAAGTTGTTCCAAGCGAAAAGGATCTAATTATGGCTTTTACATCTTAGATATGCCTTGAAAAGTAAGAACTTAATTATTGAGATTTTTATCCTGCTTTGAAAAGTAAGAACCTGATTATTGAGATATTTTTTTCCTTCTGGAACCAATTAGCCGAACGTTTACAGGCGGGACTATATTTCTGTTTATTTACATATGCATGATTATTTCTCTGTACATGTTTTCACTGGTGCAGACAAATTACTACACTATTGGATGGACATAGGTGTAGCATACATATAGGGGTGCGGTGGCAGGGAAGCAAACCCGTAAAAATTGCTTGCTGAAATTGGATGTGACGGACCGAAAGGCTCAGATATCACAGCCAAGCTGTGAACTACGACACAACGTACTTAATGCTCAAAACTAACGGCCAGCATTGTAAGAGAGAGAGAGAGAGAGAGAGAGAGAGAGAGAGAGAGAGAGAGAGAGTGAGAGAGAGAGAGAGAGAGAGAGAGAGAGAGAGAGAGAGAGAGAAGAGAGAGAGAGAGGTGAGAGAGAGAGAGACAGTTCTCTCCTCCATCACCTTTATGCCCGTTTCTCCAGTTCTCTCCTCCATCACCTTTATGCCTGTCTCCAGTTCTCTCCTCCATCACCTTTATGCCCGTCTCCAGTTCTCTCCTCAATCACCTTTATGCCTGTCTCCAGTCTCTCTCTCCTCTCCATCACCTTTATGCCTGTCTCCAGTTCTCTCCTCCATCACCTTTTGCCTCTCAGTTCTCTCATCCATCACCTTTATGCCTGTCTCCAGTTCTCTCCTCCATCACCTTTATGCCCGTCTCCAGTTCTCTCCTCCATCACCTTTATGCCTGTCTCCAGTTCTCTCCTCCATCACCTTTATGCCCATCTCCAGTTCTCTCCTCCATCACCTTTATGCCTGTCTCCAGTTCTCTCCTCCATCACCTTTATGCCCGTCTCCAGTTCTCTCCTCCATCACCTTTATGCCTGTCTCCAGTTCTCTCCTCCATCACCTTTATGCCCGTCTCCAGTTCTCTCCTCCATCACCTTTATGCCTGTCTCCAGTTCTCTCCTCCATCACCTTTATGCCTGTCTCCAGTTCTCTCCTCCATCACCTGCCCATCTCCAGTTCTCTCCTCCATCACCTTTATGCCCATCTCCAGTTCTCTCCTCCTTTATGCCTGTCTCCATCCATCCTTTATGCCTGTCTCCAGTTCTCTCCTCCATCACCTTTATGCCTGTCTCTCCAGTTTCTCTCCTCTTTATGCCTGTCTCAGTTCCTCCTCCATCACCTTTATGCCTGTCTCCAGTTCTCTCCTCCATCACCTTTATGCCTGTCTCCAGTTCTCTCCTCCTCCTTTATACCTGTCTCTAGTTCTCTTCTCCCATATGTTCTTTGGTTCCTTTATCTCTCTCTTAACCCGAGGATTCCTGAACAAGGACTGCCTTGTAATACTATCAACAGCTTTCCTCAATTTGTATCCTATCCATCTGTCTTTGTTCTTAACAAATTAAATTATTTCTTCTACTTCTTCTTTTCTTATTTATTTTTCTTTAATTTCTAACTCAACATCTTTATCATCTTTTTCTTCATCAAAAGTCTAAAATTTTAAAGGAACACCATTCCTTCACATATTTCTACCACTGAAGTTTATTCATTTATTGCTATCTTTAAAAAGTATTCATTTATAGCCATCTTAAAAAATTATTCATTTATAGCCATCTTAAAAAATTATTCATTTATAGCCAACTTAAAAAAGTATTCATTTATAGCCATCTTTAAAAAGTATTCATTTATAGCCATCTTTAAAAAGTATTCATTTATAGCCATCTTTAAAAAGTATTCATTTATAGCCATCTTAAAAAACTATTCATTTATAGCCATCTTAAAAAATTATTCATTTATAGCCATCTTAAAAAAAGTATTCATTTATAGCCATCTTTAAAAAGTATTCATTTATAGCCCTCTTAAAAAAGAATTCATTTACAGCCATCTTAAAAAATTATTCATTTATAGCCATCTTAAAAAAGTATTCATTTATAGCCATCTTAAAAAAGTTTTTTTTATTTTTTTTTTTTATTTTCGTACGCCCGCTAATACTCGAGGCGAAATCTCAGGTTATTATTAATGTCTAACCTGACATTGATTTTACGTGAGTATCCCTTTTCTTGTACAGAGACAGGTGTCCCTCGCCATTCAGGCAGATACTCGCCAATTTCGGAGGTACCCATTAGAGCTGGGTCGGCTCAGGAGCCGCCAATCCCTGGTCGACGACACTCCTTCAAATGTCATCGCCAGGTCTCGAGTTAATCCAGTCCAAATCCCGGTCGACGAAAAATCCTCAAATGCCGTCGCCCGGGTTTGATCCTGAATCACCCGGTCGCCAGAGCGATGTTGTAACCACTACGCTAGCGAGGCTCCCAAAAAAAAAAAAAAAAAGGATTCATTTCTAGCCATCTTAAAAAAAAAGTATTCATTTATAGCCATCTTAAAAAAGTATTCATTTATTGCCATCTTTAAAAAATTATTCATTTATAGCCATCTTAAAAAACTATTCATTTATAACCATCTTTAAAAACTATTCATTTATAGCCATCTTAAAAAATTATTCATTTATAGCCATCTTAAAAAATTATTCATTTATAGCCATCTTAAAAAAAGTATTCATTTATAGCCATCTTAAAAAAGTTTTCATTTATAGCCATCTTAAAAAATTATTCATTTATAGCCATCTTAAAAAAACATTAGACCCATTTTCTATAGTTTCCATCCATCTACTTTGTTTGGGCACTCTCATTATTTTGTTTACTTACCTAAACTTGTTCCACATTAGGACTGTCTATTTCGTGACCTATATTTCTTAGTGTTAGTTGTATCTTGAAACTGTCACATTATACAAATGTTTATTTTATTAGAAGTAGTTAGCTGTAAAATGTAATAGTAGTCCCATAGCTGATAACGCCATAGGGGAGTGAAGTGTTAGAGACGTCACTTATTCTAGGTCTCATCTTTATAAAGTTGGAGAACCTGTTTCCTTCCTTGATGCCTGTTGCGTGATAAATTCTCGCAACATCGTTTTATTACAATATCTATTTTATAACGCAAGGGCAACAACTGCTTGAAATTTATAGTCACTTTTCTCGGTAAGCATTTGTCTTCCCGCGTTGGTATTGAATGCAGTTAAGTTTTGAGCTGTGGTCTTTTTGCGCTGGACTGCGCATGACTGGTCTTGTTTTTTGGTCGATCGGTTTCCGCCCACCACTAGTGGAGTGAGCGATTTGAATGGCGAAAGAGATGCCTCGTTGAAGAGGGGATCTCCGCTATTTTTTGTTCTGTCAGGGATGTGTAGTCCTCTTAATGGATATTTCGTTTATTCGAGATAATACCTCTAGTGTTTCCCACATGTCGGGAGGCGTGATATTTCTGTGTATTTCCTGAAGGCAAGGTAAATTGACTTTTCATTAACTCTATCGATTTTGGGTCGTGAGCGATTTCGATTCATAGCCTGTCTTCGAAAGTCGTCGTCACGAGATGTTTTCCCAGCTCACATGTCGCTGTATTGTACTGCATCGGTTGATGCATGTCCCAAGGACCATTACTTGCTACTTTGTTAAATGAACTAGGTTTGGAAAACCTTTATTATCTAGAGGATATTTTTGAGGACATTATTTATACTTCGGCAGACGTGTCTGTCTTGCTGAAGTCAGACTAAGGAGAGTGAACTGATCTCATACATCTGGTTATCTCCTGGCTGTTATAGAAAAGGATGGAGTTTTTCACCTGACTACATTTACAGCACTATGAAATATAACATGCATCTGACTCATCATTGTAATGCTGTCTACCGTCTATTGCTGTATTGAATGTTGCTGTGATAATGACTGTTTGATGTGCCTACATATTCGCGTAACCATTTTGTCACTGTGGCGTCCACAATAAATAATGAAGAAAAACGTCAACGGCTGTTACAAGAATCATTGACTTTATACGTCGTGAGTTTACTGACGTCCTATGTGGATTGCCCTGTTATTTTTGTATGAACATTGTTTGACTGAACACATCTGCACACTACACAAAACCAGACATGCGGATACCATCCATCATCATATGGCATCACGCATCATTTTTATTTTCAGCCTCTTTTTCAAGTCTTTTATTTTCAGCCTCTTTTTCAAGTCTTTTATTTTCAGCCTCTTTTTCAAGTCTTTTATTTTCAGCCTCTTTTTCAAGTCTTTTATTTTCAGCCTCTAGCTGTAGCTGGAGTTTTCTCTCCTCAGCTTCTGATTCCCTTTTTTGTTTTTCCATTTCCATTTGGAATCTTTTTTTCATCCACCTGCATCTGCAGTTTCTTTTGTTCAGCTTCCATTGCTTTATCATATCGAGCAGTTGCAAATTCTTCTAACTTATCACCAGTCTTCCCAAGCAATTTACCCTGCTCAATAAAGTGCTCAAATGTAGACATGTTGTCTAACATATGAGTCCAAAACCTGAAATAATTAACTAATTTATTTCAAACCTAAGTGTAACAAGTCTTAATTAAGCACTTGTATATTCACATCACATTATATTATCCCAGTCTCTGTGGGAAACAAGTCTCCAATCAAAGAACTTGTATATGAAATATCAGCACTCAACTCATATCTGACACTATGTCACAGGTAATGTCTACCTTACATATTGAACGATCTCTCAGTAGTATCTACCATCCTATGTCTAATGGGTTAGTTGAGCGTCTGAATAGAACGCTCAAGACTTTGCTTGGTAAGATAACTGAAGATCATCCTCAAGATTGGGACAGGGTTTTACCCGCGGCTCTCTTTGCCTATAGAGAAGTCCCTAATGAACACACAGGATTTTCTCCCTTCGAACTTGTCTTTGGCGCGCGTCCACGCGGCCCTATGTCTTTATTACACGATCTCATCACTGCCGATGATATTAGCGATGAAACTCAATCCTCATATGAGTATGTCATTGCTCTTAGACAAAAGATCATTGAGGCATGTAAGCTAGCAACTGCTTCATCAGAAATTGCTAAAGAGAAGGCAAGACAGTTTGCTAACAAGAATAGATGTCTACGACAACTTTGTCCAGGTGACAAAGCATTCGTCCTACTCCCCAGTAGGGAAAATAGACTTCTTATTGCATGGAAAGGTCCGTATGCAATAGTCTCTCGGATTTCCGAGGTTGACTATGTGGTCGATATTGATGGAAAGCATAAAACTTTCCACATAAACATGCTTTCGGAATTTCACGAACGTCCGGACTATTTGCTGCCTATTTTCCAGGCAACGGATGATGCTCCTGCACCTCACGGTCATTATTCATCCCTGTCTGTCATACAGGATGAGGAATCTACCTTCTCTGATGTTAATCTTCCCCTTCCAGTGGTTCCATTACATTCTAAGGAATCTTGGAAAAACGTTTCTGTTTCTCCTAATCTTTCTGGTGACGAACATCGACAAGTCTCGTCGATGTTACAAACATTTCAGGAGGTTCTCACTGACATTCCTGGACACACAGATGTCATAGAACATGACATAATTCTTACCGACAATAATCCAATTAGGGTTAGGCCTTATCCTATTCCTATACACTTTCAGTCGCAAGTGGAAAAGGAATTGGATGAAATGATTCAATTAAATATAATTGAACCATCGACTTCACCATATTCTTCTTCCATGGTTATTGTCCGGAAGAAGGATAAGAACATACGAATTTGTGTTGATTATCGCAAATTGAATCAGGTCACAAAGTTCGATGCTGAACCGATGCCTTTGTTAGAAGATCTACTGATTAGACTTTCTAATTCTAGATTCTTCACTAAACTTGACTTGTCTAAAGGTTATTGGCAAGTGCCTTTAGCAGAGCATGCCAAACCTCTTACTGCTTTTTCTACACCTAGGGGTCTATTTCAATGGAATGTTATGCCTTTTGGTCTCATGACGCCCCTGCCACTTTCGTTCGCATGATGCGTCGAATTCTGTCACATCGTTCGGATGTCATCGCATACTTAGATGACATCTGTCTCTTCAGTGATACCTGGGAAGATCACTATTTAGGGTTATATGACTTACTGTCCACTCTACGTGAGAATAATTTGACAGCGAAACCTTCTAAAGCTTTTGTTGGTTTTGGTGAAATCTCTTTCCTGGGTCATCGTGTTGGTCATGGTCTCTTGAAGACAGAAGACCACAATACTTCCAAAATACTGAACATCTCTGTTCCTAAAACGAAGAAACAAGTTAGGAGTCTCTTAGGTTTAATTCAATTTTATGGGAGATTTATTCCAAATTTATCTTCGATCATGGCACCTCTCTCAACATTGTTGAAGAAAGGTTCGCCTAATCTGGTCCGTTGGTCTGAAGAATGCCAATCTTCACTAGACCAAATCAAGAAATATATTTTCTTCTCCTCCCATCTTAAGATTACCTACTCTTGATAGGACTTTTGTTCTTCGGAGTGATGCTTCATCCACTGGGATTGGAGCAGCACTGATGCAAGAATATGCAAATACTCTGCATCCTGTTATGTACATTTCTAGAAAACTAAATGCGGCAGAGAGGAACTACTCGGTTTTAGACCGTGAGTTGTTAGCGATGGTTTGGTCAATTCTAAAGCTACAAAGATTCCTCCTGGGCGCACATTTCATTCTAGAGACTGATCAGAAAGCTCTTACAGCTATTCAGACTAAGAATTTGAAGAGTTCGAGATCCACTCGATATGCTATAGCTCTTCAACCTTTTCACTTCACGGTACGAGCTATCCGTGGTGCGGATAATGTGATGGCTGACATTTTGTCTAGATGCCCACATGACTCCAACTAATACTTCTGTCCTATATTTCCATATATTACAGAGTCATAACACACCTATATTTCTACAATAGACTAGCACATCTGTACTTACTTTATATGTACACACTATCGTGCTTTGTTGTCATCTTCTTCTGTTCGTTTTTTAAGATGATAGAGGAGGACTGAGTAGTTAATATAAGGGCCGTTAGTTTACTAAACAGCCACAATTATTAATAATGTATTGTACCTTATGAAGCATATTAGTTATTAATTAGCATTATATTGCTTGTACTTTCTCAGAATGTCATTGTTGAGCTGAGGACTTACCTTACTAGTATCAAGCATGACGAGTTCTAGATTGTGTACTTACCCTCGGAATACCAGAGCATATGTCCTGGATCGTCATGTAGTTTAACTTTACTATGTACTTATGTCATTACATGTCAAATAATGTACTATTTAAATTTTCCTATCAGATTTGTACATCCATTTTTAAAGACAATATTAGAGTATGCTGTTTAATGATGATTATGGTAACTTGCATACGTATATTGTGTTTACATGCTAACGTGATGTGTGTTGGTGACACCTCTCCGATGTGAATATTTTTTGAGACATATTTATTTTTCTGTTGAGGTATATCCTCACCAGACACTCTATATATTTAGCCTCATGTTAGGCAATTTAATTAATTATCAGCGCATAATTCGTGCGTTTTGAGCCGCTTATCGCATGCTCTTTGATATTTAAAAAAAAAAAAAATATGTTCCACATTTTTTTTTTATCGGGAGGAGGTGGTGATATGTTGCGTGATAAATTCTCGCAACATCGTTTTATTACAATATCTATTTTATAACGCAAGGGCAACAACTGCTTGAAATTTATAGTCACTTTTCTCGGTAAGCATTTGTCTTCCCGCGTTGGTATTGAATGCAGTTAAGTTTTGAGCTGTGGTCTTTTTGCGCTGGACTGCGCATGACTGGTCTTGTTTTTTGGTCGATCGGTTTCCGCCCACCACTAGTGGAGTGAGCGATTTGAATGGCGAAAGAGATGCCTCGTTGAAGAGGGGATCTCCGCTATTTTTTGTTCTGTCAGGGATGTGTAGTCCTCTTAATGGATATTTCGTTTATTCGAGATAATACCTCTAGTGTTTCCCACATGTCGGGAGGCGTGATATTTCTGTGTATTTCCTGAAGGCAAGGTAAATTGACTTTTCATTAACTCTATCGATTTTGGGTCGTGAGCGATTTCGATTCATAGCCTGTCTTCGAAAGTCGTCGTCACGAGATGTTTTTCCCAGCTCACATGTCGCTGTATTGTACTGCATCGGTTGATGCATGTCCCAAGGACCATTACTTGCTACTTTGTTAAATGAACTAGGTTTGGAAAACCTTTATTATCTAGAGGATATTTTTGAGGACATTATTTATACTTCGGCAGACGTGTCTGTCTTGCTGAAGTCAGACTAAGGAGAGTGAACTGATCTCATACATCTGGTTATCTCCTGGCTGTTATAGAAAAGGATGGAGTTTTTCACCTGACTACATTTACAGCACTATGAAATATAACATGCATCTGACTCATCATTGTAATGCTGTCTACCGTCTATTGCTGTATTGAATGTTGCTGTGATAATGACTGTTTGATGTGCCTACATATTCGCGTAACCATTTTGTCACTGGCGTCCACAATAAATAATGAAGAAAAACGTCAACGGCTGTTACAAGAATCATTGACTTTATACGTCGTGAGTTTACTGACGTCCTATGTGGATTGCCCTGTTATTTTTGTATGAACATTGTTTGACTGAACACATCTGCACACTACACAAAACCAGACATGCGGATACCATCCATCATCATATGGCATCACGCATCAATGCCTTGCCTTCCTTACCTAAGGAGCAGTCAGGCACCCATTTATAGCTGCTACTAGTCTTTTAACACCTGGTAATTTTGTGTGACAGTGCCTAATATTGTTACTTCCCTTGAGTTAATCAAAGGGATAGCCTATAACCGCAACACTTTCTTTACTTGGAATACTTCTGTGGATGACTGGTTATACACCAGAGTTGTTACTTCCAGAAGTGAGGAAAACCCAGGTAGTAAGGAGTACTCGTAAATGCTTATAGTTGGTAGTACCATGATTAAAGGTTTGATTATTAACAGCAATTCCAACATATGCATCGAGAAGCAATTATTCTACCCATCCTGCCAATTGACTTCAGTTAGCAGTAGATATATACACAATAATTACAGAGAAACATTGGTAAAATAACATAAACATAGAAAACTTCCTCTCCAGAGTTAAAAAAAACATTGTAAAAAGACATCTGTTTGTAATCAGTGGCAACTGATATACCTAGACATATTTCATCACTACCACATTTGTGGTTAAGTGTTGTGAGTTTTTGTTGTGATAAATAAAATTTCACATACTATGTGCCTATTCTACAGCAACATCATATCAAGTTAACAAAATCAACAACCAAGAAGTCATAGACTTTCATAAATGGGTAATGTTCACCCTCAGCGCCGTCTAAGACTTTCGTTTACTTTGTACTTGGTATCAGAGTTTACAAGAAAGTAGATATGACCATTTGATGCACAAACTACCTCGACCAGCGATGGACACCTATTCTGATGCAGTCGGCTCAGAATTATGTACTCGATTAACTACAGACCTAAGGGTCATTTATGTTTGGACATGCGCCCTAATATAACCGACTAGGTTGAACGGGACGCGCCTCGCCAAAACTATATTTAAAAAACAAAAAAATGTGCTCGATCGACATATCCAATAAAGTTAAAACGCTCCGGCACGGAACATTAAACTCCAATACCAAGTACAAAGTAAACAAAAGTTACGATATGATCTGGACGGCACTCAGGGTGAACATTACCCATAAATGGTTGCTTGCATAGAATAGAAAGATTGAAGTAGGACGACAAGATCGCTAATGTGGAACTGATGACAGGAAACAGTAGAAACAAGAGATGAGAAAAAGAAGCTGGTGATGGACAGGACACACACTGAGGAAACCTGCTGATAGCATTACAAGGCAGTCCTTGTTTTGGAATCCTCAGGGGAAGAGAGGTTGGGGGGAGACCGAAAAACATGTGAAGAAGAAGAGAACTGGAGACAAAAATAAAATGGATAAAGAAAGACATAGAAAGGCCTTGAGCAAATGGCACAGGACAAGAGAACCTAGCACACCAATGCTTCTTGTGGAGCTGATGAGTAATGATGGTGATGTCTTATCAAGTTATTCACATTTACTAATGAGTAATGATGATGATGTCTTATCAAGTTATTCACATTTACTAATGAGTAATGATGGTGATGTCTTATCAAGTTATTCACATTTACTAATGAGTAATGATGGTGATGTCTTATCAAGTTATTCACATTTACTAATGAGTAATGATGGTGATGTCTTATCAAGTTATTCACATTTACTAATGAGTAATGATGGTGATGTCTTATCAAGTTATTCACATTTACTATTGAGTAATGATGATGTCTTATCAAGTTATTCACATGTACTATTTGGATGCCGTACATTTGTTGAGAGTTATTTACAAATCAGTTCATCCACTTGGAAAATACTTAATTTTATATTCACTATATTATGGTGTAGAAACATGGACAATGAACATGCAATTAAATAAAAGAATAGAGGTCTTTGATATGTGGATATATAGAAGAATGGGGCATGTCTCAAGGAAACAGAAGAAAACAAATAAAAAGGTCCTAGATAAACCTAGGAATGAAAAGAAAATTAATCAAGATCAAAATTAGGCAGCTAAAATATTTGGGCCATGTAAAAAGACATAACACCTTCCTGAAGATCATAACAGAAGGTAGAGTTGAAGGTAAACGTGCAAGGGGAAGTGTTACGGTATATGTTATTAACGCCGTCTGCTAAAGGTTAGCAGACGTGCAATTGTAAAGGTTAAGACATTTAATATATTGCGATAGATGTTTCAATTATTGAACGCTCCATACACGATCGATTATGACGTGTCTAGCGTTGTTTGGGTCACAGTCGGTAACTAGGAGACGCTACCCTTTGTTACTTTGACCGTCAAGCTGAATAGCTGCGTTTTTTCTAGCCTTCCAAATTAATGGCATGATATAGCCATTTATATGTGTATTTATGCAGGACCAGGGTCAGTCCTAGAACTCTACGAGAGAGGAAACTTATGGAGGTTAGTGATTAACTAAATCCTTGGAAGGAGAAAGATAATCGTCTACTTTATACGAAGTAATTAGACTCACAGTCTCACTGTCGGCAGGTAGCCATTCTATCTGCGCGTGCATATAGCTGTGATGTTCTGACGACAATTACTGCATTGTATCCTTAAACGGACATTGACACGTAAAACAGCAGTCTACGCTATTGATTGATTGATGCATGTACCTCATGTGTGAATTGAACTGTTTATGTATGTGTGTAATCCATATTAAATTGTGAAGGACTCGAACCGGAGGCATTATTCGTTGAATCACGTTACACCATTCAACCTTATGAATTACGTATTTTATGTCGAGTTGCTGAGTTAATAAGATGAACAGTTGTTTACATCTTGATGCCAAGTTCAGGCATTACGACAAACCGAAGGTGAGGTTCACCCCATTCGCGTAAGAACATTAGCACGATCAGAATTCAGGCAACACAACCAGTAACCACACACGAAAGTCCTTCAACAAAACTGGCGGCCGATTGTGGGGATCGACAGAAGAGAAAAAAAATTTTCTGTGTTCCACACGCCTCCACGATATTTACGTTTGAATGAAAATCACATGACCATTACAAAGCTGACGTGACGCACGTGATCATGAATAGCAACATGACGTCACTGTTACATTGTTGCCGTGAAGAAGACATCTTTTCAACGCCTTTCTAGTTCGCTTCAAATTTATCAAGATGCACAAGATGGACTACCGTTGCCTGCCCATCAGGAGCAGACAGTCAAAGGCACAGGCCTAGCCGTCGACGACAACTAGCATCAAGTGAAGCAGCAAATAAAGATAAGTTTAGCTCAATAACTATTGTCGTTAACGTGACAGTGCTAACTGAGTCCATGCCTTCTGCCTACATAGGCATGTTTTTACCTATGTTTAATGTACTTTTTGTTGTTTTAAGGTGTTGTTAACTAGCGGGCCGGTTGGAGGGAACTGAAATCTCTGGGGAATGTCGCGAACAGCTGACCACCTAGATTTCAGTCGGTCTTACGGCAGTTTAACGATTGCACTTTTGGAAGCCCCATTGAGGTTTGCCATTGGACTACCTGTCCAGATCTGCTATCGTTTGACGATTTGTGTTAGCTGTGCCGTTCCGTAGATAACTGGCGTATTTTATTTGTACTAAGTTCACATTTTTATTCAGTTTTGTATCATGTTCGTTAACTATTTCGTCCAGTCTACTCTTACTATCAATTTATTTTATGATTGTTAAATGTTTGTCCGTTATGAGTCCTGTGATGTCATCATTTTTTGCATTCATTTTTTTTTTGGTGTACTTTGAATATTAAGTTGACCTCGGGTCAGACCTTGACCCTTCATTTGGCTTGTGACACTTCCGCTTGTTTTATTTAGTTCATAAATTCATTTTTAATTGTGAAAATGTCTTGTTTGCGTCTTGACATTGTTTGTACCCTTTAGTTGCATCATTGTTTTGTTTGTCCTCATGATATATATTAAATACTACATTAATAATATGATATTATATTCAATAATACACTTGTAATTTAATTTAATTAATTTTTTCTGATATTTAAGGTTAATATGGGACATTGCATAATTATGCAGTGATAGTCCAAGAAATTATTCACCTCAAACAAACTACCACAATGGTCAACATAACACTAATTATAATCGATCACATACTCCCAATAATAACAATAACTGGAATGGTAATAATCATGGCTCGAGACATCGAGATAATAGTTACTATAGAGGACGACGAGATAATTCTAACAATTATACTCGTAATCGATCTCATTCTCGGGGATCATCTCAGTACAACCATAATACAGGGGCAGCAGTTACAAATAATACTACCCCTATAGCTCAGGTCCCACTTGACAATAATACAACACAGTCTTCTGCTGCATGTTTTGCTATTAATTATAATGTGGCAAATAGTTGCCAACAATGCAATCTTATTTTTCAGAAGGCGAAAGAAACAGTGCTTAACTGCGGACATATTACACCAGAGGTAGGTCTTGCAGTCAACGATGGAACAGGCTTACTAATTTTTAACAGGGGATTAGTTAATGGATCCGTCGTCTCAGTGCTGAGAGATTCAGGATCCACGACGATTGGTGTACGTCAGTCGCTGGTACATCCTAGCTGTGCGACAGGAGAATACGTCCGCTGCATGACATTTGGTGGAACTATTGAGTTCTACCCCACAGCTATTGTTCATATTAGAACACCCTTTTTCACAGGGAATGTAAAAGTATGTATGCTAAAAAAGCCTATAGCTGATCTGATGGTTGGTCGTATACACGGCAGTAAAGATTGTACTCCAGATGAGATCATAGAATGGGAGAAACATAACCTATGCACTGGAAACGCCGTGACGACAAGAGCGCAGACTCAACTCATGGAGAAATTTAGTGATAATAAGATGGATGCAGACAACCAAGAGGAGTTTGTAGTCAATTCACCTATTGACAGGGAAACATTTGCAACTAAACAAAAAGAGGATAAATCTTTAAAAAAATTTTTTAAGCTGGTTGATAAAGTTGACAATCTATCCTCAGGTAATAATAACAAACATTGTTTTGTTATTAAAAATGACATATTGATTAGATGTTTTAATGACAAATCACAAATGAAACAACAAGTTATGGTCCCGTATACTTTTAGACGGTACATTCTTCAACATGCACATGACTCACATTGTGCTGGACATATGGGATATACTCGAACACGATCTCGAGTACTGTCTTCATTCTTTTGGCCAGGAGTGTCAAGAGATATTTCGCAGTATGTACGTTCCTGTACTACATGCCAAGAAGTGAAAGCACGTGGAGCTTTTCACACGGCGCCTATTCAGGCTTGCGATATCTCAGTAAGACCGTTTGACAAGATGGCCATAGATATTATTGGTCCATTGCTACCATCGGCCAGAGGACATAGATTCGTCCTTACGTGCATTGATTTGTGCACACGATGGCCAGAAGCTATCCCATTAAAGACCACCACTACCACAGATGTAGCTGATGCACTACATCTCATCTTTTCTAGAATAGGGTTTCCTAGAAAACTTTTATCAGACCATGGGTCACAGTTCATATCTGACACCATGAAGGAAGTCATGAAAACCTGGAACATTGATAGGAATTTAAGTAGTATTTATCATCCTATGAGTAATGGTGCAGTTGAAAGACTTAACCGTACACTTAAACAACTACTACATAAGGTTACTGTTAAGCACCCTCATGACTGGGACAGAGCACTCCCAGCTGTTCTATTTGCTTATCGGGAGGTACCGCATGAACAAACTGGCTTCTCTCCCTTTGAATTAGTTTTTGGTGCTCCCCCAAGAGGTCCTATGGGACTAATAAAAGTCTTATTAATTGACGCGGAGATGACTCAGGACACTCAGTCATCTTACGAATATGTGATTAATCTTCAGAAGAACATTATTGAGTCTTGCCAGTTGGCAACAGCTTCTTCTGAGGCTGCAAAAGCTAAGGCTCGATCTCTACAAAATAGGTCTCGACGATTACGCCAATTATTCCCAGGCGATGAGGCTTATGTGTTACTTCCTCACAATAACAATAAATTATTGATATCTTGGAATGGTCCTTACAAAGTCATTGATAAAATTTCCGACGTTGATTACGTCTTAGATATCAAGGGACACAAAAAAATATTTCATATTAACATGCTCAAGCAATTTCATACACGTCCTGAACACTTACAGTCAATTTTTCATGAACTAGATGACACCACAGTATCTACTTGTTATTATTCTAACTTATCCGTCATCCAGGAAGAAGAATCTTCTTTTCCTGAGGTACAGTTACCGTTACCGGTACCAGTAGTTCAACCTACTGAATCTTGGCGGGATGTAACCATCTCTTCAACGGTTACACCGCAACAGCGTCTACAGATTGCTAATCTATTACAATCTTATCCAGATGTGTTGACCGACGTCCCGGGTCGCACATCGGCTATCAGTCATGACATTACTCTCAATGATGATACACCTATTCGTGTACATCCCTATTCGGTTCCTTTACATTTCCTTGCTAAAACTACTAAGGAACTTGAACAGATGTTGTCTCTGGGAATCATTGAGACTAGTAATTCGCCATTCTCTTCTCCATTAGTGATTGTCCGGAAGAAGGACAATAACATCAGACTATGTGTTGATTATAGAAAATTAAATGCTAAGACGATAGTTGACAGCGAACCACATCCACTTATCGACGACTTACTGCCACGTCTATCCAACGCAACTATATTTAGTAAGATAGACTTAACTAAAGGTTATTGGCAGATACCACTGACCGAAAAGGCTAAGTACTACACCGCATTTTCCACTCCACAAGGTCTATACCAGTGGAATGTGATGCCTTTTGGACTTGTTAATGCGCCAGCTACCTTCATTCGCCTGATGCGACAAATTTTATCAGGTAGACCAGACGTTATTACATATATTGACGACATATGCTTGTTTAGTTCGTCGTTTGAGGAACATGTTTCGGGACTTAGATATGTTTTCGACACTCTAAGGAATTATCATCTAACTGCTAAACCTACAAAGGTTCAGATCGCGTGTAATGAGATAACCTTTTTGGGACATATCATTGGATCGGGATATATCCGAACGTTACCTAGTACAGTCTCCAAAATTCTAAACATAGCAGTTCCTCAGACGAAGAAACAGGTCAGGAGTTTGTTAGGACTTGTTCAATATTACAGTAGATTCATACCAAACTTGTCATCCATCACGGCTGTATTGTCTTCATTGTTAAAAAAAGACATGCCGGTGAAGGTGACATGGACTGGTATATGCAATAAAACTTTCAACAAAATTATAAATTTGTTTTCGCATGAACCAATTTTAAGACTTCCCGATGCTTCCAAAAGATTTTTCTTACGAACAGATGCTAGTAACTACGGCATTGGTGCATGCCTGCTCCAGAACCACGATGGCGTTCTACATCCTACCTTATATATTTCAAGAAAGCTAAAGCCAGCAGAAACAAAGTATTCCACAGTGGACAAGGAACTTTTGTCAGTTATATGGGCAATCACAAAACTGGAAAAGTTCTTGCTTGGTGCTCCATTCACCATACAAACTGACCAACGTGCTGTAGCATCTTTGCGTAGATCAAATCACAAAAGCCCAAAACTCGCCAGATACGCGATCATCCTGCAGCCATTTGAATTCTCCATTGAACATATTCCTGGCACTGAAAACATTGTGGCGGATGCGTTGTCACGTAATCCTATTGACGACGAATAATCAACATTGACATTCCTAAAACACGTCAATCATCACTACATTGGATAGAACGAAGTATCAACTATAAGGGAACTAACCTTGACTTCAATTTAATATTTATAAACACTATATGCATCACAGAATTGAACTAAAAACAATCAAGGTATACATATTGACATTGAAACTTCGTCTAACGTCCATACACAATATATGAATATTCGTTGAACAATCATGGAACAATATCTGACGACAAGTCGAACTTATTGTCCTATGTGCACTTAATTCTTGGATCCTAGGATAATTGACATTTCTGTCCGACGGAAACGTTTCAACACTTTGTCTAAAAGAATTCATCAGGATCAGGACTACGGATGGATCATCATATCCTATACTAATTAATTAGTTAACTTAACTTCTTAATTGAATTATTATCAATAAAATGAAATGTGAGAAAAAAAACTGAAATGAAAGAACAAAAAAAGAGAACGAAATATAAAAAGAAGAAATTATGAAAAGAGAAAATAAATCTCACACAAGTATTAGATTAATATTTTTTTTTTAATGTACCTATACGTTATTTAGTTAGTTAAATTAGATAGTTATTATTCACTAACACTTAACACACACAATTAAGTTAAACTTATATTCGAATTTCTTTCTATTTCTTCTCACTTATTTTGTCTTTTCTTCTCTCATAACATCGCGTTACATTAGAATCTTAATAATTTAACTCTTAGTTTAATTAATTAATTTAATTTTAATTAGTCAAATTAATTCCTATATGACATACTAATACGACAGACCTTACTTTAATTTAATTCTATCATTCACTATTAACATTGGACATTTTATTTAGTTGATATAATAATATGTATAATATTGATATATAATGTGATTAATGTTAGATGACTATGACAAATAGTTAGTTGACATGACCGCGACACGGTTCTACTCAGAACATCGTCGGCCATATGTCACGATTGTGTTAAATTTTTTTGAAAAATTGTTAAGTCGGATAGATCTTGAAAAAAAATCTATCGATTTTTTTTTTCCCCGTTGTACAGGGAATTGTTACGGTATATGTTATTAACGCCGTCTGCTAAAGGTTAGCAGACGTGCAATTGTAAAGGTTAAGACATTTAATATATTGCGATAGATGTTTCAATTATTGAACGCTCCATACACGATCGATTATGACGTGTCTAGCGTTGTTTGGGTCACAGTCGGTAACTAGGAGACGCTACCCTTTGTTACTTTGACCGTCAAGCTGAATAGCTGCGTTTTTCTAGCCTTCCAAATTAATGGCATGATATAGCCATTTATATGTGTATTTATGCAGGACCAGGGTCAGTCCTAGAACTCTACGAGAGAGGAAACTTATGGAGGTTAGTGATTAACTAAATCCTTGGAAGGAGAAAGATAATCGTCTACTTTATACGAAGTAATTAGACTCACAGTCTCACTGTCGGCAGGTAGCCATTCTATCTGCGCGTGCATATAGCTGTGATGTTCTGACGACAATTACTGCATTGTATCCTTAAACGGACATTGACACGTAAAACAGCAGTCTACGCTATTGATTGATTGATGCATGTACCTCATGTGTGAATTGAACTGTTTATGTATGTGTGTAATCCATATTAAATTGTGAAGGACTCGAACCGGAGGCATTATTCGTTGAATCACGTTACACCATTCAACCTTATGAATTACGTATTTTATGTCGAGTTGCTGAGTTAATAAGATGAACAGTTGTTTACATCTTGATGCCAAGTTCAGGCATTACGACAAACCGAAGGTGAGGTTCACCCCATTCGCGTAAGAACATTAGCACGATCAGAATTCAGGCAACACAACCAGTAACCACACACGAAAGTCCTTCAACAGGAAGACAGCGCCATAAGTGGGAAGATAACATCAAGAGATGGGCAAGAAAGAGTCTATCAGAGTGCACCGTCAAGACAAGAGACAGAAGACGTTGGAGATGCACTGCAGCCAATCTTTGATGTGGAGATGGCACCTGATGATGATCTCTCTGTTTGTCTTCATGTATTCAACACATCTCAGAACTCCTGATTTCAGGATATTTATTATCAATGGAAATTTGTAAATGTGTAATAACTCTCTATTCTTTTATCATTTACAGAAATCAGCATCTTCGACTGGCTCTGAGTACTCAGTGGCTCTTTATATAAATGATACAGTGGGCTTTCTCTGGTATTCAATAGCTCCTGATATTAATAAATAGTACCCATATCAAATCCTGTGTGTTACCTTGCTACAAAATACTTCTTTATCTTCTTCTTTGTTGTTTGCTCTCACATAACCACATCCATCGCTCTTATAAAGCTGGCAGTCTGTCTCAGGCTTCTCTCGTCCCCATACAGTTTCTCCCTCAACTGGGCTGGATAAGGCCATGCTGCCACTCTGCTTCTCTCATGGAACCATCAGTTTAGAAGTACGTGTTTTCTACTTTTATTGTTCTATCAAAGTTGAATTTTGAAGCAGACGCCAAGGTTAGCTATTCCGTATTCCAGTGCCGGCCAAATTTTTCCTCTCATTTAATGTTTTCTACAAAATACTCAAAATTTCTTCTCTGTGTACTCCTTATTTCTTGGCAAAGTATCATTATTATATAATATTAATAAAGTACTTAGGTGTTCTAGAAAAAATAATTTATATCTTTTATTCTGCACATTCGGTTGTTCTTGATACAATGAATAATATCCGTAGAGTTTCTTTGACATATACTATCAACACTAGCAAGTAGCCAATCAAGAAAGACGGCAAAAAATTATGGTGTGCGATTTTTGTTTCATTCCTGGGAATAGCATCATTTCTTCTGTATTCAGCTTCTACCCCCTGAGCAAGTAAACCCATCAATACAGAGAATTGGAAACTATAATTCTTCTTCTTCGTACATTCTCAAAAATTGTCCTCTTTTCACACAACATGCCTAAGAAAAATTCACCGAATCTTTTGGCCGAATACCATCACCAACCAAGATCTGCTTACTCGTAGCAAGCAAGAGGACATGCACACCATCATAGCTGGCAGACGCTGGAGCTGGGTTGGTCATGTCCTCAGAAGAGACCCCGATGCCATCACAAGAACAGCTATGCTTTGGACCCCTGAAGGAAAGCGAAAGAGAGGCCGACCAAAAACAACTTGGCGGAGGACTGTGGAGGCTGAGATGCAAAGAATGATCCAGAGTTGGGGCACTGTACGAAGGATGGCCACCGACCGTGCAAAGTGGAATCAATTTGTTGTTGCCCTACAAGACGCCACTAGGCGTGATGGCCACTGACTGCTTTGACGGTCGGTGGCTAAGGATCGAAGAAGAAGAAGAAGTACATTCTCAAAAGTCAAATTGAATATTTTCAAAGAAAGCAGTAGTCAGCTTCAGGCTATTTGTATCTCTATCTCCATAGAGTTTTTCTAGAAATGGTACTGGTGATGTCCACCATCTTGCTTATTAGTTGGACATCTTTGAAGCAGATGTTCAGCAGTCATTTTATCAGTGCGACATTTACACTCATCGGTAGTTTCTATCTTTAGCTTGTTGAATAGATGGTATCACAATCTGTTGTGCCCATGCGAAGTCTGAAGATTATCACTTGTTCTTTTTCTGCTGAACTGGTAATATGCATCTTTTTTGTGTGTGTCCTGGATGCTCAGCACCATATTTGTTTCTGTATCTGGTTCCGATAAAACTCTTTGCCTCTTTGAAAGTTATGCTTCTATCAGGTTGAGATAGTTGTCCACCTTCCTTTGCCAAGCTGTCGACCTCTTCATCGTCATGAATGCTACAATGAGATGAGATCCACTGTATCACAACTCTATTGAATTGTTGATATAGTCTGTGGAACACTACTCATAGGTCATTTAGGTCTGCTTTATATTGGCTCCTCAGTGTTGCAACTACTGACTGTGAAGAAAACCACTTGTCTCTCTGTGCTTTCCTCTGCCATTAAAACCGTTTCTAGCAGTTTTTATGAAACTATAATTAACAAAAATACACATAAACTTGGAAGACACATGACTGAATTTTTTTTCAATGTGCCTCAGCTTGGAACTGAATGCAGAACATTTATTTGGAAGGCAACTATTCTAGCTCCTAAACCCCCAATAAATTGTTACACAATGCCTAACGGAAGCAAGCAAGATGAATGTATTTTTAGATACAGTGATAAATAACATTTTTTTTTTTAATGCAAAAACGAATTAATCAATGGCTGACCACTGCTTCTTTCAAACATATGGAAGAGTTCTAGTTGTGACAAAGAGAATATTTACTCAGTTTCAATTGTCAAGGGATGTTATTGTTTGCTTTTGGTTGAATTTTGATATTTTAATGGTTGCTTCCCTTAGTTTGCTTTGGTTCATTCTTCTCTTCTTCTTCAAGTACCATGCCTAGTGGCGTAGGAGATCATTAGTTACCCAGACCTAAAGGTCTGTGATATTTGGACATGCGCCCTATTATAACCGACTAGGTTAACAAACAAAAAATCACGTCTCTTGTCAACTTCTTGTCTCCAGTACAATTTATCAATTCTGCTGTTGACCTTCCATTCCACAATGTCAAACTCCCCAGTATTTGCTCTGTCTTCCAACTTTTTCATTGAAGTCTGCAAGTATAACAGTTGTCTCATGAGATTTACACTGAGTCATTCCCACCTCAAGTTCACTGTAAAATGTGTCAATTTCTTCTTCTGTACTATCTGCAGTTGGGGCATATATTTGTAAAAAATTGATATCAACTGGTTGGTCACCCAATTTAACTAACAAGACTCAATCTGATATTTCCCAAAATCCTTTTGCTCTTGCTCTTTCTACATCCAATATTATGCCTACTCCTCTTTCATGTTTATTTCCTCTGGAATAAATTATTTTCATTATGTTTATTGCAGACATAAAAAGAAGATATTTAGAGAAGATGAATCTAACAGATGATACGTAATAGCCTTTCACCTCCAAATAATCAAAACTGCAGTTTGCATGTGTCTCTAGAGCCAAATGGGCAAAGTGAATCATGATGTTGCTTTCAGGGCTGACTGCAATAGTCCACACACAGTCTCTGTTGTTGGGGTATTTTCCAGGATAACCAGGGCTGCTGATGGATCCGTGGTCAGAACCGTTGAGGAAAGCTCCACATACTGTCAATAATAAAATTTATGAAGTAAATTATGTGTGGTGCCCGCAGTGGTTTATATGGGTCTCTGACAAAACTGAGAAATAACAGGATCACAGATTTTTCAGGTGTGTAGTAAGAGGGAATGAATGTGATCTTGTGGAAGAGGCTGACAACCTCACCATTTGCAACAAATTGATATAGATACCACCAATGCAAAAGGACATGAAGTATTTTTATACAGTGTCATACAAGGTGGTAGCCAAATGCTTTACTAGGAGCAGAAGGAGAGACTTCTTCTTTGTTCACTCTTATATAACCAAATGTATTTCTCTCGTAAAGTTGGCAGCCTTGTCTCAGTTTTCTCTCTCTTCACCAAACAACTTCTCCCTCAAAGGGGTTGGTAAGTCCATAATGCTAACCTTGGAGGATATGGTCTACTGTTTGCTTGTCCTCCCCACATGGATGCATATTAGTCTGTTTATTGTTTAAATTGTTGCACAGATGGTATTTGAGCCTGCAGTGGTAGGTTCTCAGTCTCAAAATTATCACTTGATCTCATCTTGGTTAGTTGTTAAAGGGAGATGGATGATAGTGATGATGGAGGTGGTGATGATGATGATGCTGATAAAATAAGTCTAGTAATTGCAGACAATGTGGAGTTAGTTCCCTTTCCCGAGCAAGCAGGAAAAAAAAATTACAACAACCACTGGTTGATGACTAATGTTAAGATCACTCATGTGGAACTGATGATAAGAACCAGACAACCACCAGTGGAACAAGAAATAAGGTGCTGGAGATGGTAGGCCACGCATCAAGAAAACCTGTTAATAGAATTAACAGCCAGTTCCTGTTCTGGAATCCACAGGGTAACTTAGAATCACCCAGGGTGATATCCTGTCACTTTATCTTTTGATTCTCCTCATGGACGATGTCATCAAGGCATGTAAGGAGAGAACAAGAAAGTATTCAGTGGGGTACTGGAAGATGAGACAGGGCGGATACATTTACTGATCTAGTTACAGGATAACTCCTTGGGGAGTTGAATGGTGAAGAAGGAGGTTGTTGACGCTTAGGAGTCTCAGCCCAAGTGGGCCCGCACCCTTTCCCTTTTCAACCAGAGTAGCAAGAAGATAAAAAGGAAAAGGTAGTCCCATAGCAGATACTGCCATAGGGGAGTGAAGTGTTAGAGACTTCACCATACTAGGTCCAGCATCAAGAGGTGGGATGACAAGTTCCCTTCCTCGTGGCCTTCTCTTTCCCTGACTCAAAGTCAGGTACCCATTTACAGCTGAGTAGACTGGAGCATGTCCGTAAAGCAAGAAAGTAAAAGAGCCAAAACGTTTGTCTAATTTGGAGGGACTTGGGAAGAATGACTACTTCTGATGATCAGATAACCTAATGTTGTAATGCTTGGTAGAGAGTTCTCTATTACTACTAAACACAACATGAAAATAAAACCACACTAAAACACACTTGGTCAATGAGAGCTGAAGATAACAGTACTAGAACATGGAACGTACTTGGTGTATGAGACGTCCACTGTGCTGCAAAGCCTTCATGGGACACAGACGCATCTGATCTGAACCAGAAGTACAACTGGTGGTGAGTACTGTTTAGAGAACCTCCGTTGGGTGGATTAGAGCCACAGTACTTTCCAATCATATGTGCTGATGGTGACGGGCCATCATGAATTTGCAGGAAGTCAAAATTGCATTCTCGATGAGCCTCCAGTGAGAAATTTGAAAATGTGACTCTGAGAATCTGCAAGAAGATAAAAAAGAATAGTTCTCAGCATAGTAATAAATAAGACCTGAAGCTTCTTCTTCTTCGTTCACCCTCAGATGTCAACTTGAATAAGTTCAAAGAAAGCAGTGGTCAGCATGAGGCTGTTGATATCTCCGTAGATTTTCTCCTGGAACGGTACTGGTGATGGCCATTACACCGGAGATTCCAGAACAGAGAATGCCTTGTAATGTTGTGTCACATGGTTTTCTCAAAGTTTGTCCTATCCAATGCCAACTTCTGCTCCTAACAATTTGTTCTACTGGTATTTGTCTGCTTTTTTTAATCAGGTTGACAACAGTGATGTTCTCGTATCATCTCAATCCTTCTATCTATACAAGCACCCATGTTTGAAAGCTGTATAGCTCTGGTTGTTATTATTTTAGTTGTTCTCCATGAATAATAAATAACCGGTACAATTATTACTCTTGGTGTAGTAGTAATAACAGTAGTAGTAGTAGTGGTAGTAGTAGCGGTAGTAGTAGCGGTAGTAATGTTGTTGTTGAACTAGGGCTGCTGAGCTTCTCGCTCTTTTGCAGCAAATATCAAGTTAAAGACTCCTTGGTATTATCTATTCTATAGATCTAGGTTTTTCCTGTGGCTTTTCTGCCATTCCAAACGTGCTGCGTTGAAATCATGAGTTCCAGTTTCTCCAGCTTGGTTTGCATTTAATGGATCATCACATCCAGTCCCAAGCTAGGAGGAAGAAGCGTGTGGTGTTCTATGCATTCCCCAGCATCCAAAGGGGCTCTCCAACTATGCAGAGCTAAAATACTGTGCTCTGGTTCTGAGCTCTCCCAAGAAATTGTCACGTCCTGCACATAGCCACTTCTTAGCTCCCTCTGCCTATCACTAGGTCCATAGTGAGATCCTCCTGCATGCAGTCAGCCAGGTCAGGGTCACAGAATCATGTCTGGGGCTTAAAGTGACTTCTGCAAGCTTAGTGTGCTATACTGGGTTCTCAACAGGTTTCACCATAGGGGGAATCCCTAGAAGTGTGTGGATGATTTCATGAGTCAATGAGGGTGTAATTAGCCTCACAGACATAGGTTCACTTCCACATATGTATGTTGTAGCATTGTGCATAGCTGGTGGTCATATAAGGATGACTCCAGATATGCTGCCATGCATAGTAGTAGTAATAGTAGTTGTTTAACTAGGGCTACTGAGCTTCTCACTCTTTTGCAGCCAACACCAAGCTGAACAACTCCTTGGTATTATCTACTCTGTAGATCTAGTCTTTTCCTGTGGCTTTTCTGCCATTCCGAAATGTATTAGTTGAAGTCGTCAGCTCCAGTTTCTCCACCTTGGCTTGCATTTAAAGGATCATCACATCTGGTCCCAAACTAGGAGGAATAGTATGTGGCATACTGTGCATTTCCTACCATCCAAGGGGCTCTTCAAATATGCAGAGCTAAAATATTGTGCTCTGGGTCTGGGCTCTCCCAAGGAACTGTCACGTCCTACACAGAGCCACTTCTCAGCTCCCCCAGCCTATCATGGGTCCACAGTGAGATACTCCTGCATGCAGGCAAGCAGGTAAAAGCCGGAGTTACGTCTGGGGCTCAAGTGACTCCTCCAAGCTTAGTGTGCAATGCTGGGTTCTCAACATGTTTCACCCCAGGGGGAATCCCTAGTAATAGTAATCTTAGTAGTAGTAATAGCAGTAGTAGTAATAGTAGTTATAGTAGTAACAGTTGAAGTACTAGTAGTGAAATAGTAGTAGTGGTAGCCTCCTCCGGTCATAACTGACTATGGGGATGATATGTACTTGGAGTTATAATCTTCAGCTGCGTTTTGCTCAATGTTCCTTCCGATGCCTTCTTTTCTCTTCTGTTTGTTGTAAGAGCTTCTTGGCAGCCCCTCTGAGACAGCATCTCCACTTTATGCGATCGGCAGCTTCGTCCTCTCAAGATGCTGGATTTATGCCCATTGCTTTCATGTCTCTCTTGCACACATCTCTGAACCTCAGCTGTGGTCACCCAGCACATTCTTTTGCCATCTGCCAGCTGTCCATAGAAAATATTGTTGAAGATGCGCCACCTTCCATGCGGCGAATATGGTCCAGCCAGCGTAATCTGTCTAAGCAGAGTACAGTAGACTCTCGATTATCCAGGGGCACATTAACCGGGTTGCGGATTAACTGGGGAAGTAAAAAATTCCGAAATTTTTTAATAACATTTCAAAATATTATTTAAAATGTAAAAATAGTTTTTCATTCGACTACATATGTACCAGAAAATTAATCTGGCGAAATTGTGAACACGTCATCGACCGGGGTTTCTGGTCGATGACGTGTTCGCAAATTATTATTTGGGCGTGCTTAGATTCAGTGTTTAGTTTTGATGCAAGCGGGCGGGCGCATCATGTCAAATTCTAAATTTAAATTACTCGTGCATAGCGATTTATTGTTTATTATTGACTTGTTTAATTGTTTATACTCGTATTTTATATCCTCAATTTTGTATTTTCATCTCACATAGCTGTGTGCGTTAGTTTTATGTGTACAGTATTTTTTTTTGACTTTTTAATATTCTTTGGTGAGTTTTTGAGTCATGGTGTCAATTTCCCATTTGTTTGTGTTTTCATATCTCGTAATAGGTGAACGCTCCACTGTTTTAACCATTTTTATTTTTTTTAAATCCTTAGTGATCATGTCTAAATGTAAAAGAGGCTAAATGTATTTGTGAATGTTGAGGAAACTGTGTGCGATTGGATAAATACAGATGATAATTTGCCTGGACATGAAGTTTTAAATGATGAAGAGATTGTGCAACGTGTTACTACTAATGAACCTGCAGCTACTGATGCAGGAAGAAGGCACCCTCATACAAGAGAAAAGTATACAGCACAGTTCTGCTTTAACTAACGTTGAAAGTCTACTCGACTGTTTGGAGCAACAGGAAGATAGTACCCTTGCCGATAAGCTAATGTTGCGAAATCTGTGTAGCACCATTTGCCGAAAAGTGACCAGAGGGAAAAAAACAAACTTCTTTGCTGTCGTATTTTAAATAAAAGGGTACGCATGTAGGATAATTTTTAGTTTTTGTTTTAATTATTTTCCTATATTTTTTCCGATTATTTTTTGGCGGAGATTATCCTGGGTTTTTTTTTTTATATCCGGGTCAATGTTTTTCCCTACCACTCCGAATAATCAAGAGTCTACTGTATAAGTGCTTTGAAGGCCAGCGGATAAAAGCACCTCGACATTCAGCACTCTGTCATTCCATAAGATGCCAAGGATACATTGTAGACATGTCAACACCTTGGATGCTTAACATAGACCCTATTGGTGTAAAAGGGAAAAAAACACTGAAAGCTTAGGCCCCCCCCCCAATAAGTTGGTCAGAACCAGGACCTTGGCTTTCCTACAGCACATAGCACATACAATGGAGAACAAATAAACTGTTTTACTCATTTGGGGGCTTACCTTATTTCTGCTTGTGGTGATGACCCAAGCGCAGTTAACTCGATGAGAGTAGGTGACGCCAGTTGTTCTAGGATAGCGGAAAGAACCAGTTTGTCCACGCAGATTGCCTCCACATTCTGGGGAGGGGGAAGGGGAATAAAGTTCATACTCAGCAGGAAAAGAAATAAATCACATAGAATTTAAAAAATTTTTTGTTTCATTATGTGTTTTGGCGAGGCACGTCCTGTTTCGACTTTTACCACTTCATCAACTTCAAATTGTTTCGTGTTTCATATCTAAGCACTTTTCAATAACATCTAAAATATAAGAAGTTTAAACTCCAGAGAATGCCAATCAATCAATTATTTATAGGCTTGCAGTTTGCCCATAAGCCCTGCCTAGTTCTCGGTGTTCTTTGAAGCAACAAAGAAAGCATATGACTACTACACCATCAGGCATGTAGTAAAAGATTATTAATATAAGGTTGTGCACAGGACTGGCAAGTGCATCATGTTAAAAAAGATTGTCACAGAAATCGTCTGCTTGGTGCAGGCTTCCTGCAAGGTAACCAGCTGCAGTGATTGGTCCGTGCTCCATAAAAAATACTGATGATGAATTCACTCATAACTGTAGAATTGGGGATGAGGATAGACAGACCTATAGAACTGCAAAGTATAGTCTAACATTACATTGAAAAATCCCTAGGTCTGCAAAGAATGAGTAGAATCACAGAATAATAGGCATACGGCGCTCAACTGCCGAACTGGCTATTGATGTGTTGGCGGTGTGGTCTGAACTGATTAAAAGCTGCTAATTCTAACCTTAACCATGTTTTGAGCTTTTTCAAAAATAATCACGCGTGACAAATAATGGGGCCGTTCGTTTAAAATAAAATAGGAGAAAATACCAACAGCTTATGAACTCTGCAAATCCATATAAAGCAACACAAACATGCTTCCATTCAACCAATCTCATACTTCTCTTACACTTTGGACATTTATACCGATCCGTAATGACGTCCTCGTCTGATATTTTAATAACTCCAAGCGACACGGGCGACGTACAGATAGACATTTGGTCAACATGTAACACTTGTCTATTATTATATCATTCAGCCAATCTGAGCACCCAGAAACTAAATACCTTGCTGCGCCTGGTCGCAATTGGCTCCAGTGAAATCCCTTGAACACTGACAACTATAACCAGGTTCCTGTGTCTGAGATGTGCAGGTCCCACCATTGTGACATGGGTTGCTTGCGCATGCATCAACAACAAAACTGCACGTGGTTCCTGAGTAACCTGGACGACATGCACAGCGAAAACTAGTACTTCCCACAGGCTGAGGAAAAAAGAAAAAAAAACTTCGTCATGTTTTAAAACATTCAGCAATCGTGACTTGTAACGCCATAGATGAGAAGCCGACAATGATAAATGTACAGAATCATTTCTACCTTGAATTTGACATGTGTAATGATAGTGTCATCTCATGAGACAACTCTGATATTTGAAAAATAGTGGGATAACAAAAAAATTGGCAATGCATCTTACTAGGTCAAAAGGACAACAAGAATTGATACACTCTGACCACAAGGTCGTAGACTAGGACAAAGTTCTTAACCTTTTTTTTTGGGTGCCATGGACCCCTTTGATTGTCCAATTAAGATTGTGGGCCCCTTCTGGTAACAAAATGTACATAAAAGGATAATAAAAAAAACGTTCTATTTTAAACTTTAGTTACGTCCACGGACTAGCCCTAGAGTCCATTAACTCATCTCCCCCACAGAACCCTTGACCACAAGTTAACTCTTTAAGTCCCAAGCAAAAAGCAGGATTTGGCCCAAACAAAAACCGCCACCAGTGCTTTTTTATTGTTGTTTGGAAAAAAATATTTTTTAATGTTCATATGCATAAATACGAGTTATTAAAAATAAAAGTACTTCCTGCTGGAAATGACGTTTTGGGTTGTTAACATTGGAACAGAGCTCTAGACAGGAGCAAAAAATCTGAAGCCACTTAAATGGCTCCTGGGCCAAATAGGTCTAAACCCTGAGCCATTATAGTGGCTCTTGGGGCTTAAAGAGTTAAGAAACCCTAGTCTAGGACAAACGAAAAACACAAAAGCGATAGCTAATAAAATAGCCTCTTTTTTTTTTTAATGAGTGAAAATGAAATGACCTGTAACTAGGATTAGCCGGTGTCGCACCTAGACCTCAAGATGACAAAAATAATTATACTTGGAGAATGTCATGGTCGGTAATGAAAAAAATTTGAAGGTGTATGGGGTGATTGAAAATTTACTTCCTATTCTGAAATTTTTTATTTACTCATTTGTAGCTATTTAAAATACATGAAAACAATTTAAAACATGGATCAATGGCTGCCATTTCATTTCAGTTCATTTTTTACTTTTTACTGGAAACCAGATAAAAATAAAATCTAAAATGACCAATAAAGGGACGTTACAGCAGACGGCAAAAAATGCTGTCCACTGTGAAATAAGGAAGGGAAACCCGAGGCCTGTAAACAGTAAATAAATATTAGACAAACATAAAGGTATGTTTTCAGGCACTCGTAAGAAATAAAGAAGTAGAACACTAGACAACAGAAAAACAACAGACGTGAGTGACTTACCCAGGACTCGAACCCAGGACCTTCCGATTTAGATACTGGGAGGACAACATTAGACAATCTTTGAAGGACCGAGGACTAGAATGGAACCAGGCCAGAAGGAAGACAGCCAGGTTCGAGTCCTGGGTAAGCCACTCACGTCTGTTGTTTTTCTGTTGTCTAGTGTTCTACTTCTTTATTTCTTACGAGTGCCTGAAAACATACCTTTATGTTTGTCTAATATTTATTTACTGTTTACAGGCCTTGGGTTTCCCTTCCTTATGTGTTGTAAATGTTCATACAATACCAAAAACCTATCCTCTGTCCTGTACTTACTGTTCTTAGTCTACTATCATTTACTAGACACAGTATTAGGGTCTTTGTCTTGTGTGGACTGACCTATACTGTATAATAGGGGAACAACAGAAGTGATTGCGTCATTAATAGGCTGGATTGCCCATGGTAAATTTCCGGTGTTATGTCTTGCGGTTCGCACTAATGACCCGTCATCGAAGCATCATATTTTGGTGATGCCTAGATGGCAGGAAGGATAGCGTGATTCACTTGCATAGCTAGGCGGGGTTGTCGCACGGAAGGTCCTGGGTTCGAGTCCTGGGTAAGCCACTCACGTCTGTTGTTTTTCTATTGTCTAGTGTTCTACTTCTTTATTTCTTACGAGTGCCTGAAAACATACCTATGTTTGTCTAATATTTATTTACTGTCCACTGTGAAATCCTGCGTTGAACAGGTCGGATCTCACATTCGGCTATAATGTTAATGTGACATAGCATTCTATGTAAAAATAGCATTCATCTCTCTTTGTCGTGGCTTTTGTTGGATATAAATTAGGATAGGGGGGGTCAGAGTGGCTAAGAGGTATGGTGTCCGCCTCAAATTCTAGAGGTACCAGGTTCGATTCCCGGTAGAGGAAATATAATTTATTGAAATTTTTTTCAGAACCAGTGGTACTAATGTTGTCATACTCCCCCAAGGTCTCCTGGATAGTGAGATCGGATGCCTAGCCTTCTCGGATAAGGGCGAAAAATGGGCAGTTGGAAATCATAAAGAGTAGGCCACAAAGCCACTGCACTGGCAAAATTTAAAAATTAGGAATCTACCCACCACAAAACTGTTTATAGAATGTGTGATTCCTATACACACACATGGGGATTCTCGCTGTTGCTATGGATTTTGTGCATTGTGCTGAGGTTCTCCTTGTGTGATCTAAGGGAGGATATCGGAGCACTGATGGAGTTGTCCATGTGCAATGAAGATAGTCCTTAAAACCAATCTAAATTAGGTTGATAGGGGTGAAGAAATAATTTAAAGATTGAAAATGACTTTTCACTCAAAATTTTGTGGATGGTTATCGGCCTGGGATAAAGAAATGAGAGACGCTGCAAAATGATATAAAATGGGCATGAACATGTTATATTATAATAGGTGTTAAGGATAAAATTAATATCTTATAATATGTTGCTATGCGCAGGCATATATCCATTGATTTGAGGAGATATAGCTGTCTGTAGTGAAGTCCGTTTTTGTGTAAGATTTTTCACTTATATTGAACGACGCATAACTTGCTACGTCACCGGTCACTAATGATGTAATATATCACGCGCTTTTGCATTCTAACAGGCAGCCATCTTGGCCTTTTGTATTTTTCAGTCGTCCGGAGTAGACATACTTTTTTTCCAAGCTGCCTAAGATTGTGGAGACTTGTATTCTGATGTTCAGTGGCATTGTTATTTCGGAGGCCGCCACTTACTTAATATTATGCAGTATGGTACATTAACTTACCCAGAAGTTATTACCATATCCAGGGAGTATTTTTTTTAATAATGCATCTAAGATTTTGTCATGAATATTTCTGCCACATTGCTTGGGTCCTCGTGGTCTACACGAACCTTTAGACACAATGGCCAGAATTAAGGAGAGGAGAGGATTGTATTACATTTCATTGCCACTTATTATAAGATGCCTATGATTGAGATTTATGGACAGAAGACAGATTATGAAGAACTACATTGTTGATACATTCTTCCATGCCTCATATATTATTACAGTAGAACTCCATTTATCCGAACCCCATGGGACCGAGCATCGTTCGGATAATCAAATGTTCGGATAATTGGATTACATAATGTATCGAGTACATGTACACATATTTCTAAAAATAATTAACCATCACAAGGAAAATACACTATAAAACATATTTACTTGTACTGTAATAATAATACCCACACTGTATTAGATCACTGTATCACCAAAATCTTTTATTACACTGCAGTGCATGTACTACTTGTATTAGTTATTTTTGTTAAGAAAGAGAAATGTTTTCAAAATAACATTACAAACGATTCAAAACCAGGCGCAACTTACGTATATATGTACTTGCACAGATGTAGCCCACTATTTAAAATAATGAGGAATCCTCTTTTGCAACAAACTGGATAGTCTCCTTTTGGCTGCTAAGTCCCGCATTCTCTTCAACAGCAGAAGCTGTGTAGGACAGCTGTCATCTTCTTGCTCGTACCAAGCCATCGCTGTTTCTAGTGCTATAAAGGCCTCTTCAGGACTTGGTCGACGTTTTGGTTTTTCTTCATAATCTACAAGTACATCATGTACTTCTGAGGAGTCTTCATCATCGGTCACTACATGTATTTGGTTTTCTTCTTGCACAAAAGACAAAATTTCTTCGTCGTTCAAAAACTGAAAACCAGAATCATTATCATCTTCTAGCCACATGTGTGCATCATCTTTGTCACAGGCCGAAAATCCGGGCATTGCTTGAAACAGTTCCACAACTTCATTTATACAATCATCATTTGTGTCCACTACAGTAGTTTCATTTCCTCCTTTTTTCCCAAGCAATCTATTCCAAGCCTTGTTGAGATTATCTTGTGACAGGGTGGTCCAATCATCAGCTAACATATATCAGCAGTCTTTGAGATTAAGCTTTTTGGAAAACGCCACCACACTTTCTTCATCTTCAACCAACAGTAAACGACGCATGACTTCCTTCTTGTACATCTTTTTAAGCTTTTCTATAACACCCTGATCCATTGGTTGAATCATTGCTGTTACATTGGGAGGCAGAAAAATTACTTTAAAATTTGCATCAACTGCATTCAATGTATCCGTCTCTGGATGAAATGGTGCATTGTCCAGTAGAAGAATTACTTTTCCAGTTTTCTTTTCTTGTTCTCTCAACCTCTTCACATTTGGGATGAACTGATTTGTATACCAATCAAGAAATATTTCACTATTCATCCAAGCACTCTTCTGTGCTTTGTAACACAATGGGAGACATGTCACATTCTTTAAACAACGTGGTTTTTTGGCTTTGCTGATCATTAGCACCGGTAAACGATGACTTCCACTGGCATTCGCGGCTACCAAAATTGTTACTCTCTCTTTGCATTTTTTAAACCCAGGGGCAACTGCTTTGCGCTGAGATGCAAGTGATTTTTGAGGCAATGATTTCCAGTATAAGCCAGTCTCATCGGCATTATACACTTCATCGAGTGAATAACCTTCTTCTTCCAAAAAAAGCCAAGAATGTTTCTTTAAAATTTTTAGCAGCAGTTGCATCGCTAGATAAAGATTCCCCTTGAATCTCCAATTCTCGTATGCCATGACGAGATTTAAAGTTTCTTAACCATCCCTGGCTAGCCTTAAAGTCAGGAGGACCGTCAAGTTGATTGTTGAACTGAAGTGCCTTTTCACACAACAGAGAACCAGAGATAGGTTCCCCTTTGCTTCTTCTTAGCACAAACCATATATACAAAGCCTCTTCCAATTTCACATCTTTCGCATTTCTCATGGTTTTACATTTCTTCGACCCATTTTCACTATCAAATTTCGATGCAAAACTCATAATTTTATCCTTGTTACTTTTGATGTCAGAGACGGTAGCTTTCCCAATATTGAAAATCCTCGCAAGTGAAGACACAGTTTCACCTTGTCCTAGTCTCTTGATAATTTCTGTTTTCGTTTCAATTGACAAAACATTGCGGTTCCTTTTATATGCTTTAGGCCTACTGGAAGATGCCATATCACACAGAGAAATACTTGTACACCAAAATTATTCTGCTGTAGTAGCAGACACAATTATTTTAAGTTGAACTGTCTGTTTAGCCAGTGTTCTACCTAGAACGCAACGTACACTGGATTGGTAAACCAGATATTAACTGACTTTATGATCTAACTGACTTCCTGTACGTAAGCGACCGACCATTAGCCATCCCATTCTCTACAAATTGTTCGCACACATTTGAAGTTTGCCGCATCAAAAGATTCAGAATTTTAGTCTAACGTGACTGGCATCTGATTTTTTTTTTTTCTGGAAAAAGTGTTCGGATAATTGGATGTTCGGATAATTGGGGTTCGGATAAATGGAGTTCTACTGTACTTGATGGAGCCAGTTTTTATGAGAATAAACTTTTGCCATGTTTGCTGTGGACCTGCCACTTGCCGGCTCATGTTGTACCTATCAGATTTTGTCCTAAATGACTGCCCATTACCATTTGTGTTACATAGCATGATGTACTCTACAAGATTGACTGTCATATTTGTATTCATCACCTCTAAGTCGTAACAACAGGAAACACTTGATTTGGACTATATCCTAGACACCTTCGGGCATGGAAAAGCACAATAAACAATGTTTGTAAACAGACTAACTCCGCTGTGGTAAACTTCTAAATACAATATCTAAATTAGGATATAACAGTATAGTGCATAAAGTCAAAGATAGGATAGTACTACAAATTTTCATTGTTGTCGTCGCCTACGCCTTCAGCTTATTATTTGATAACGCCTTAGCCGAACCAAAAAGGGTACCCAAATTTTCAAATTCGTCCTTGAGACAAAGGTAATACTTTCCTAGGTCAACTAAGTATTTGCCTAAATACATTGTAGAAGGGAGAGGGGACGGAGAGATAACCCAACGCAAATCACGTCTCACAATTGTTTCTAAAAAAAAAAAAAAAACTAACTTGCTAGTAGTGCCCTTAGGCGGTTTCACAATATGATGAAAAAGTTAGAAAAAGTGGACACTACGGTCAGGGAAACACGCTTAGCTCTTATTGTGAATGATATAAACTCTCGTAATTAGCTTGAAAGTACATGAGAAAAGAATTGAACAGGAGGTAGTTTAAAAATCAACAACATGGAAAAAAAATATGGAATATTGAACCAAGCCACGTAGCCCCATACAAATCATATATTCGTGTACCTGTGGCCTTGCTGACTAAGAATATGTTATCAATTACATAAATAGTCCACTAATTAACTAAATATTGGTAATAATACATAGAGAATCGGAGATACTGTCAGGTCAAGTCATATCTGCTTAGAGTGGATAGCATATTTTTTGGGGGAAAAAAGTAGGTGACAGAAAGGCTAAAATAGTACGATGAAAGGGATTGGATGAAATTTGAAGGAAGCCGAAATATTATTGGCTAACCTAAATATACAAATTTAGTTGGTAGTAGTAACGTATAGTAGTTTGAGGTTTTTTTTTTTTTTTAAATTCATTCAAAAAAAGAGATGCTTGGTCTCATTGGCCAAAGCTTTTTACATGATAGGAATAGTAGGATGCTCGCTGCCATTTTTCCAAAAATATTCAGAGGAGCAAGAAGCGATGCGCAGACTTGTGCTTTTTATTAATAATACTACCATCTGAAAGCAGTCTGAACAGAGGCAGTGATAAAAGTGTGCCATATTCTATTGCCTAATTCATCGTTATTTGTTTATATTTCCTTGATATGTGGTAAGATTGATTTTATTGACTTTTTAATTAAAAAAAGGTTGTGTGAAAAAAGAAAAGCCCATGTAAAAGATTGTAATTAAATGGTTCCATGGCAGATTTAGGCATGACCTAGATGTTGATCCATCATATAAGGGACTATCTAAGAAGTTTAGAACTAAAGGAATATATATATGATGGTCATACAGGAACATTACACCTATCTTATTGCATGAAAAAGATTACTGCAGGAATGACAGAGGTGTAGCATCCATTAGGGAAGAGAAAAGAAAACTGATACCATTTGTTTCATCAAAACTAAAGGGGAGAAGCAGGGTTGTCAGAGAGAGCTGACCATGTTCTTTTGTATGTATGATTTCATGTACATTAAGAGGAATTAGCTTGATATTAAGACAGAACCATAACTTGCATTGATACAGGGGTTCCTGCTGGCACTTGTCTGGTGCTAGTACTCGCTCACTGAAGAAGTCTGCACGATTTCAAAGAGTCTCTGGCACCTGCTTGTATTAAAGAAATTCAAGTCCAGAGGAGACTGAAGTGTTTGGCCAAACCGACTACAACTGCGGCTTATTCCAGGATCTAGATAAGTTGAATATTTGGCCTGGGACATCCTATCACGATTGAATAATAATGGGATGATGACTGTAATGTTATGATTGTAATGTTATGATGTATGTATATAAGCATTACCTCATCATCTACACAAGCACACACATGTTTCAGAAAGCACTCAGTATAAGCATGTTCAGTTCGTAGCCATGTTTATTTACAGAATGTCGTACATGTCAAGATTCGCATTATATTACAATGTGTGGTTCGTACTTTAATGTATTCATATTACATCCCCCCTTTTTTGAAAAAAAAAAAAATGTGTGCAAACATTTCCAACGAAATGTTTCATGTGAGAAAGGATAAGTATGTGTAATGCTCAGTGTGAGTATATATGTCACTGTCTGTATCGGCTGGGAGGTGTCACTGTACGGCCAGAACGAGTGGTGTAAAGTGCTGGTGGTTCTGCGGAAGTCCCTGGTTTAGCTTGAGTTGGTTGTGATTTCGGCCTTGGCGCTTGTTGGTTTTGTGGGGCACCAAGGTCTGGAGTTACTGCATTGTCTGTTGAAAGCATGGGAATTCTCTGTTCTGTTGTATTCTGTGGGATTTCTCTTATGTCCACTCTGTTTCGCCTCAGGAGGTTGTTGCTGCTGTCTGGTCTTAAAGTATAGCTCCTGGGTTCAGGGTTTCTGGAAATGATTGTTGCTTTTGACCATGTGTCATTGTTGTGGTTGTAGGTAGTTACATGCTGACCAGGATATAATGGTGGTAAGTCTTTAGCACATTTGTCATAGTTGGATTTCTGAACTTGCTGACGATGCTGAAGTTGATCATATGTGCTGTCTCTATGTTGTGGACGGAAGTGGACCTTAGATGGTAGGAGGTCTTTAATTCTTCTATCAAACATAAGTTCTGCTGGACTGTCGATCTTACTGTCTACCGGTGTTGTTCTCCATCTCAAGAGTGCTAGGTGTACATCCTCTGTTCTTGTTTTCTTCATGATTGACTTGATAGTTTGTATCTGTCTCTCAATGAAACCATTAGATTTAGGGTATCTAGGTGATGATGTTGTGTGTTTGATCTTCCAGTCCTTAGTGAAGTTTCTGTATGCTTGACCTGAGAAATGTGGACCGTTGTCTGATCTAATTTCATCTGGGATGCCAAACATGCTGCAATACTTCTTTGTAATGTCTGCAATAACAGCTGATGGTGAGGGTTGTGGAAGTTTCTCAATGATGGGAAAATTTGCTGTAGTAATCAGCAATAATAAGATAGTCATTATTGTCGATTGAGAAAATATCAGTTCCTATAATGCTCCAAGGGCTCAATGGTATGTCTGATGGTATGAGAGGTTCTCTGCACTGCCTATTTGCATGTTCTTGGCAAATTGAACAGTTTTTACATAGTGTTTCTATGTCCTTGTTTATCTGTGGCCAGTAAACATCTTTCTTTGCTCTCAGTTGTGTCTTCACAATACCAAGGTGACTATTATGGAGCTGTTTAAGGATGATATCGCGTTGTGTTTCTGGTACAACAATGCGATCTCCTTTAAGGATCAGACCATCTTCGATGCTTAACTCGTCCCTCATCGAGTAGTATGGACGGATGTGTGTTGGAACTTCCCTGATAGAGCTTGGCCATCCATGGTATATCAGTTCTTTGAGAGAGTTAAGGATAGGATCTCTCATTGTGTCTTCTCTGATGTGTTCAAGCCTATTATCGCTAAACTTGACAAAATCAACTTTGATGTTTGGGGTAAGATCTGCTGTCTTGTTGGGGTTTGGTAGTCTGCTGAGAGCATCTGCAAGACCTATATCCTCTCCTGGGATATACTGAATATTAAAATCATAACCTTGTGTTTCCAATAACAGAGCTTGTAGTCGTGGTGGTGCTGAAGCTATTGGTTTTTTATGAATCATCTCAAGTGGCTTGTGATCTGAGAGAATTGTAAATGGGCGGTTGAAAAGAAATGTGTGGAAGCGTTTGATTCCAAAACGTACAGCTAGCATTTCTCTTTCAATGTTTGCAAGTTTCTTTTCGCCAGAACTTAATGATTTGCTTGCGTAAGCTACAGGACGAAGTTCTTTGGCATAGTGTCCTTCAGGATTTTTGTCTGGTTGCAAAAGTGCTGCTCCTAGGCCTTTCAGACTGGAATCAACCATGAGAAAAGTGGGTGCTTGCATGTCATAGTATTTCAAGCATGCATCAGATGATATGAGGGTCTTCAAGTGGTTGAATATGTGTTGGTAGTCTTCTGACCATTCATACGGAGTTTCATTCTGTAGTAGAGATCGCAAAGGTTCTGCAGCAGCTGACAAATTTGGTATGAATTGTGCTAGGAAATTGACAGCACCTAAGAATTGTTGCAGTTCCTTCTTTGTAGCTGGTGTTGGCATGTCATGAATATCTTCAACCTTTTTAGGGTCTGGTTTTACACCATTCTGGGTGTACAGCAATCCAAAAAAATTGTATCTCCGTTGCCTTAATTGTACACTTTTTGCTGTTGAATGTTAGCCCATTGGCCTGTGCTACATGCATCAAGTTAATCAAGTTACGGTCGTGTTCTTGTTCTGACCTGCCGCAGACTACAATGTCATCCGCAATAGCCACTGTACCAGAACATTGCTCAACAATGTTGTCAATCTTCTGTTGAAAGATGTCTTGTGATACATTCAAACCAAATGGGAGTCTCTTGAAACAATATCTGCCGAATGGTGTTCGAAAAGTTGTAAGGAGTTGACTTTCCTCTGCTATCTCAACACTCCAGTATCCGTGTACAGCATCTAGTTTAGAAAAATATTTGGCATTGTGGAATCTGTGAGTTATCTCTTCCACTGTATGCATTTTGTGTGGACAGCGCTTTAGACTGTTGTTTAAGTGTTTTGGGTCAAGGCAAACCCGAAGAGAACCATCCTGCTTCAGAACGGTTGTGATACTACTACACCAATCAGAATGCTCTTCAACCTTTCTAATAACATCATTCTGCACCATCTTTTCTAGTTCTGTGGCAAGTTTCTGTTTAACATGTATAGGATACTTTCTAGGTGGGTCTATCTTTGGCTCAGCGTTGTCTTTTAAAAAGAATCTTGCCTTTCCTGGAAGTGTGCCTATTCTGTCGAACTGTTCTGGGAATCGCTGTTTAAGGTCATCTACCCAGTGACGTGTAGAGTAAGATGTTCTTTTTTGTCAGCTTTAATGTTGTTAATAGTTACCACACTCAGCTTTTCGCACATTGGTAAACCCAAAATTGCAGGTCCTTCAACATCTACCAAGTAAAATGTTGACGATGTCCATTCAGAGTCTCTGTATAAACATTCAAGTGTTACTGCTCCGAAACAGTCTATACTTGTTCCATTGTAAGCTCTTAGCTTTGTCCTGCCACTCCTACTTTTTACATCCCTTGTGGGAAATCCTTGCTCATCCACCTTGTCAGGCATGATCTGTCTGAATATTCTTAAGGGTAGAGTGTTACCTTGGGCACCTGTGTCTATCTTGAACCGAATATATCTTTCTTTCTTTGTGCCTTTTAATTCCTGGTATTCGGAATTGTACCTTGCAGAAAGCCTGCGTTCTCTTTGGTTCATTACTGAAAGTTAGTATCTTCACAGTATCAAATGTGGAAGGATCACTTTCTTCACTGGAGTCAAGGTCCTCAGTCATCATAGAGTGTGTTTGTTTTGACGACTTTCTGCTGTGAAGTTTGTGTTGAACACTGTCTTGTTTCCTCTTGAAACATAATTTTATCCAGTGGCCCCTCTTTCTGCAGTAATGACATGTAGAGTCTTTAGCTGGACAGTGGTTTTGTATGTGGTTTAGGCCACAACATTTACACATAGCACCTCTGCTTGTGTTGTGTTTTTCTTGTTGCTTCGAACCAGTTGCTTTGTTTTGTTTGGGTTTAGGCCTATAGCTTTTTACTGCATCCACCTGGGCTGTTACTGTACCTTGCTGAATTTGTTTAATGTTTAGTGCTTGTGCCTCGTGTTTCCTGCCTTCATCCAGAAGTTGTTGTAAAGTTAGTGTATCACTCTGGCTCAGTATCCATTTCTGGAACTCTGGCATTGGTGTGCTGAGAAGGATCTGTTCAATAATTCGCTCTTTTTCTTCTTCTTTGTTAAATTTGCATACACTTGTTTTCTCCTTGATGCGAGTGAAGAAATCATCTAGACTTTCACCAGGTTTCTGTCGCAGGTGGTGAAGTTCTAATCTTGCCGCTCTAAAGTTCGTGTGCTTTATTATTAGACGTTTTTCAAATTCGTCCAATATGGCTGCGGGGTCTGTTGCCGACTCCACAGGCATGGCGCTAGCAAAACTGTTGTAAATTTTCAAACCTTCATCGTCCAATGCTTCTAGGATATATGGAGTTAGGGTTTGTCCTTCCAGACCAGTGGTCTTGGAATATAGATCTATGCGTTGGCGCCATAACAAGAAAGCTTCACTCTTATCGTCTTGACCGGCGAATCTCATTTGCGGTGCGTTGCGATATTGTTCCGCCGCCATGGCTGACCTCGATGACGAAAATTAGCCGAATAAACTGTACTCACGTGTTATCGTGTAGCTGTTTTGCGTCAGTCCGGTATCGACCGCTGCCACCATGTAATGTTATGATGTATGTATATAAGCATTACCTCGTCATCTACACAAGCACACACATGTTTCAGAAAGCACTCAGTATAAGCATGTTCAGTTCGTAGCCATGTTTATTTACAGAATGTCGTACATGTCAAGATTCGCATTATATTACAATGTGTGGTTCGTACTTTAATGTATTCATATTACAATGACAATCCTCAACCTGCTTCCCATCACCAGTATTTAAATAGAGTAAACAACATCAAAGTGAACATTTGTAACAATGTACTATGGACATATTGTCTGTTGCATGTAAATATCTTTATATATATATTTGTAAATATATCTATCCATCTAAATTGATTCTCATTGACTGTAGTCCTGACCCAAAACAAATTTAGGCTCAGGACCAATAAAGTTTAACAAAAGATATTTTAAATATAACATTTAACAGCTGGAGTTAGTTGAGTTTATCATAGTAATTAGTATATGTTTATATATGTTTTTGTATTGAGATTCTTTACAACACTCTTAAAATACCCTAGACACTTTATGTAGCTTTCAGTCACGCTAGTCAATAAAAATATAACTTCGAGTGAGATCATAGGGTGGTAACAAGAAAGGTACTCTGTAACACAGCAGTCCATTGTTTACCTCAGAGACCTTCACAGTTGATCTCACTCACGTACAACTAAACGCACACCATTCTTCTTAACATCTAAACCCACCACATCCGCCTAGGCCGGTCCCAAGCCCGGCTGAAAAAGGAGGAGGGCGGCCTGCATGGAGGCCGTAAGGAGGCAGCCCCTCCACTATGCAAAGGCACAACAGGCCAATCACCTGTTTGCTTTAAACTTTTGATTATGAGAACTACAAGAGAGAAAACCGGACTGATTCTAAATGCGACGAACTGGAATTGACTACGGACTACGAATTATGAAACTTGGAACACAAGAAGTATATATGGGAAAGAAGAAGAGCTGGTGGAAGAGATGAGGAAAGCAAAACTAGAAATCCTGGCTATAACGGAAACGAAGAAAAAAGGACAAGGAGTCATGGATCTTGTTGGCAACACGCTGCTCTACAGTGGTGTACCCACATCTGAAAGAGCTAAAGGGGGCGTGGGTTGCATTGTGGCCAAAAACCAAAAAGATAGTATCAAGGGATGGAACTTTGTCTCGGAACGCATTATGGTTGTAAAACTAAAAGAAGGTGAAACCATAGTCAACCTGGTCATAGTGTATGGGCCAAATGAGGAAGAAGAGAGTAGAGGTCAAGGAGGAATTCTTCGAGCTGCTTCAAAGGACAGTGGATGACTGCCTAGATGAAATTATCATGCTCAGAGATTTCAATGCCAGAGTTGGAAATGACCATGCTAGATGGGGTGGAGTTATCGGGAGATATGGAGAAGATACTCTCAATGACAATGGAAAGCAACTCCTTAGATTCTGCAGTGAGCAGAATCTGATCATTACAAACACAAAGTTCCCCCATAAGCGCATACATGCATACACTAGATGTAAACCAACAAAGAATGAGAAGTCAGTGATCGACTATGCCATAGTTAGGAGGAGCTCATTCAAATATGTCGGGGATGCTAGAGTCTGGAGGGGGCCAGAGAATGGAAGTGATTACTACCTGCTTACAATCAAAAGAACAACTGAAAGAGTTGTCCTGTAATGCTTAGCTGGCAGAGTGGATAGTGGCAATTTGCTCTCGTGGCTAGGCGGTGTGTGCCGATCGGAAGGTCCTGGTTCGATTCCCGGAAAGCCTATCACTTCTGTTGTTTTTCTGTTGTCTGGTCTTATACTTCTTTATTTCTCACTGAGTGCCTGATAAAATACCTTTATGTGTTGTTTGTTTATTTATTAACTGAAAGAGTTGCTCAGCCTAAGAACTGCCCAACATCACTGTCACGTAGCGTTTAAAGGATAAGAGAATTATTTAGAGGAAATAATCGATCTGATGTGGAAGATTTGGCTCAAGGAATCCCTGCTGGGTTTTCCCACTTCCGAAGGGTGACGAAGAGGGTAAATTCTCCTAACTCGACAGGTCTGGAAAAGATTGTAAGGAGATATTTGGTCTCTCGCTACCGTCGTCCCCTTCTCAGTTATCTATTATTATTATTCTTTAAATTATATTATATTTTACGAGCCCCCCCTCCCTTATAAAGGAAGATAAACATAGACAATATTCAACATCTAATGGAAGGAACAAAGCATGGGGTACAGTATATACACCCAATTGGTTTATTGCAATAAAATGAATAGATGGTGAATGATAGTATTGTCGATGGAATTAGTGTCTGCTGTATGTATTATGTGTCTCACAATTCAAGTGTTTTTCATCATGGATGACTAAACTAGGCATTGATGTAGTGAGGTTCCTTTTTCGTGGACTTAGCTTTTCAGCCCCTGGCTGATAGTGAAGTGTGGTTAGTTCTCCGGTCTCCTGACGTTGCCCGGTAGGTCTTGAATGGTTCGGATTTGCCTTCTCTGTGCTCGACTCCGTATTCTGCGCTGAGATTGGACTGTCGTGCAAGGCTCCACCATAGACTGAAGACAAATACGACGGCTTCATTAATTTTCTAGCTTTAGAAAGCAGTCTTTCCCTAAGCCGTCCCTCTGCCAGTCATATCAGATTTTAGTCTCTAACATCATATGTCTAGAGCCTAATCTTGAATTCAAGTTTCTCCTGTCTGTCCTTTATTATATTTCTCTGCCCCAGTGGCAGTATTATAATTCTTTAGACTGATTTATCGTCAGCTTAACCCGATGAATTGTTATAAATGTCAGTTAAACCCACCAAATTTATCATAGAAATGTCGGCAACAGTATTCTAGTTCTGTGCCTCTAGCCTAATCGTCATGTCATTATGATGAATTTAACAAATAATTGGACATCCGTGTTTTTAGAATTGTCTGACAACATTATCACACACTTCATGTCTGGTCGCATCGTCATATAATTTATAATGAATATATGTCACGGTCTGTCAACATTATCGTTAATATTAATTTCCGTTAGTCTATAATGAATATATGTCACTTTTAATGGTTCGCCGATAATTGGGTTAGACCTAGCTTTCTTGAGATTTCCTGGGCAAGTGAAGAATGCCCGTGTTTGGCGCACTTTTAGCGGGACATTTCCGCTTGGACACGTGATCCGTAGCGTGCATCATGTGACCTTAGCCTCGTTTTAGACGCTCCAATCAATAATGTTAAAAGTCACGTGATGTTTTCCTAAGTGGCCTAAACTGGTTCTCCCAAGTTCAAGCAGTTCTAAATTAAAACGGATTTCTCGCTACCGAGGTCATTGGTCAACCATGACGTCGTATCTAAAAATAGCATTAAACGCGAGGAGAAAATACCGAACGCTAGGAGAATTTCCGCAAGTGACACTTCCCGGGACTTTGCAATCATGCATTGAGGATGAGAAAAAATGATGTCACGTAAATAATAAAAAAATGAAGAGAAGATTGGGCAAGTTGTCACACAAGCCCCTCCTCAAGTTTGACGTTCCGTCCAACTCCTCTTGTCCTGTCTTCCTCTTCTTTTCCAGTTTCTCCTATCTCCTAGGTTGCGTCCGGATGTCTGCTCAAAAAATCTGCCCCTACGTTGTTCTTCCCAGGTATGTATTCTATGTGAAAGGAATATGGCTGCAACAGGAGTGACCATCTCATAAGCCGGGCATTAAGGTTCTTCGACGCTGCAAGAAATATCAACGGTTGGTGATCACACTGCACCGTGAACTTTTTCCCGTATAAATATGGTTGAAACTTCTGCACAGCCCATATTAGCGACAGACATTCTCGTTCGATGGTAGAGTAGTTCTGTTCAGCAGGGTTCAATTTCCTACTAGCATATGCGATGGGGAATAGAGTTGCAGAAGGTCTATCACTAGGCTGCAGGAGAGTGGCTCCTATCCCTATATTGCTAGCATCTGTTCGCAGCGTAAAGTTCAGAGTTAAGTCAGGCAGTCGCAGAATTGGCCTAGCTGTGAGTTTCTCCTTCAGCAGCGTGTAGGCATTTTCGCACTCCGCTGTCCAGGTTACTTTGTCCGGGTTCCCATTCTTGGTTAATGCGGTCAATGGCGCACTCAGGGTATTAAAATCTTTAATATATCTCTGGTAGAAGCCACATAGAGACACAAATGACCTTACATCCTTTTTAGTCTGGGGTCGTGGGGCCCGCTGTAACTTCTCAATATTACGCGCATCTGGGAACATGCATCCATGCGAGATAGTGTGTCCCAGGAATTCTAGTTGCTCGCAGGCAATTTGACATTTTGTAGGGCGAGCGGTGAGTCCTGTTTCTCTAAGTCTTTCGAAGAGTAGGGAAACTGCGTCCAGGTGCTCCTCAAAGGTGTTCGTGGCAATAAGTATGTCGTCCATGAAATTACTTATCCCAGGGTGGTTCAGGGGTTCCAGTAGCTTCCTCATCATACGAGTAAAGACGCTTGGGGCGTTGCTTAGCCCAAATGGCAATACATTAAACTCGTAATGGCCTTCAGAAGTACTAAATGCTAACATATGTCGAATTTCCTCTTTTACCGGGATCTGGTAGTACCCTTTGCTAAGGTCTATCTTCGAAAAGTATCGTGCTCTACTCAGCTTGGTGAAAAGCTGATTCTGATCCGGTAAGGGCTCCGCTTGAAATTCCGTTACAGCGTTGAGCCTTCGGTAGTCTATGCAGAGGCGATGTTCTCCTGTGGATTTTCTAAGCAACACTACACTCGCACTATAAGGCGACTCTGATTTTGAGATAATATTTTCCTTAAGCAGGTACTCGATTTCCTCACTCAATGCCTTTGCTTTAGCATAAGGAACAGGATAGTTCTTAACTCGTACCGGGGCGAGGTCTGTTAGCTTCATATCAAATTCTATCAGGTTGGTCATGCCAGGTTTATCCGTGAGTGTACTAGGGTGTTTTCTCAACAACTGTTGAACCCGTGCCTGCTGATCCTCCGTTAAAGTTGAACTAATCTGAACATCTTGATGAGTTTCGCACTGACGAAGAGGGTATTCACAGGAGGTCAGGGGTTCTGCCTCAGTTTCCGTCGCAATAGCCAGTGTCAGGAAATGTGCTGGTTCTGCACCTGGTCTTTTATAATATCGCTTCAGCAGGTTTATGTGGTAAATTTTCTGCTTCCCCTTTATGGCAATCTTGTAATTGGTGCGCGACATTTTCTCAACAATTTTATATGGACCTCTCCACCCGATTTGCAATTTATTATTGCTACTGGGCAGGAGTAATAATACCTGTTCTCCTACTTCTAGCTCCCTATCCTTCGCAGTGCGGTTGTAGTAACGCGCATGTTTACGACGGGCACGGCGTACATTTTCCTTTGCCAGTTCCCATCCTGTTTTAAGGCGTTGGGTCAACTCCTTCACGTATTGGGATGCAGAGGTGACCGTCTCATCAGCTTTATCATCTGTCCAAGTACGTAACAGTGCCTCTAAAGGTCCTTTTATAGGTCTACCAAACAGCAATGTGGCAGGAGGCATCCCAGTAGAATTGTGGGGTACTTCGCGGTAAGCAAATAGTGCTGCGGGTAAGTATTGATCCCAGCTCTCTGGTTTTTCCTGCGCAAGTTTCCGAAGGATGGAAATAAGGGTCCCGTTAAACCGCTCCACCTGGCCATTTGCCTGGGGGTGGTAGGGAGAGGTGTGGATATGTCGGGCCTGAAATATCCTAAACACTTCCTCGGTGAGTTTTCCTCGGAATTGGGAACCATTATCTGTCAGGATCTGTGACGGAAACCCTAGCCGAGTAAATATGGTGAGCAGAGCCTCAGCAACATGCTTAGAATCACAGGCGGGCATAGCAATTGCCTCTGCCCACATGGAGCAACAATCCACTAACGTGAGTATATAACTGTTTCTCTTTTTGCTACGAGTAAGTGGACCCACAATATCCACCGCTACTCGTTCGAAGGGTGTGCCCAAGATTGGCATTTCTCCCAGAGTGGCTGGGGCCGTCCAGTGTTTCGGCGCTGTCCTCTGGCACTGCGGGCATGATTTCACATATCTCTGGATATCGGCGTTGATACCTGGCCAATAATAATGACATGAAATACGCTGAATCGTGGCACTTATGCCCATGTGGCCACTAAACGGAAGGGCATGGCCCATTTCTAGGACCTGGGCTCGGTATGCTGATGGAACCACAAGTTGCCCATGTTCCTGTCCTCCATTTCCTGCTTTCCGATGCAACAGCCCATTTTTCTTGTAGAAGTCTCCCTTTTGGAGAGGAGTGTGCGCTCTCGGTAGTTTTTTGTAGCAGGGTGCTAGAGATTGATCCTCCGTTTGTGCCTTTTTTAATTCCTCAGGAAGGATGTTGGGTGGGGATTCCAACTCCGTATTCCGTTTGGCCTGTCCTCTAGTGGTGACAGCCGCCACAACCAGAGGGTGAATGGGTTCTCCCAAGAACACATACCTACACCCTAAGATCAAGGGATAAATAGGGTCGTCCAAGATCGCTGCACGGATTTCCCCAGTCACATATTTTGATTTGACCTTAATCTTGGCTATGGCCAAACGCATAGGTGCTGCACTTTTAGTAGGTCCTTGTATTTCTATAGTGTCTTCTGTCATCTGGTCAGGCTTGACTAGGGATGCACAGACAACTGCGTCGAATGCAAGGCCTGTATCATAAAGGCAGGTCACCTCTTGGTCATTTACGAGGACTGTCTCAACGACCGGGGGATGTCGGGGTTTGTCCAGAGGTTCTTCCGGTCCATTTCCCCTTGCGGCACTTTTACGTAAGCAGGCAGCATGATGAGGTGGGTTTTTCCGGTTGCACTCCTGCGTATTGTGGGTGATGGTTCTACAGTGCTTACACCATTTTTCCCCTTGCCTCTGCTGCTGGAAATTAGATCTCTGAGTAGTCTTGTAGTCTGGCTTGTCATGCTTTTTGAAGTTAGTATACGGTGGTTTCACTTGGGGGTCCATGTGTGACTGAGCTGTCTGTCTAGGTACGTAATCTGGTCGTTTCCGTCTGGGTGGTGGATTCTCTGATAGTGCTGCCTGATATCGTTCCGCTAACTGGACTATGGATTCTAAAGTGCTGGCCCCATTCTCTGTCAGGAATCTTCTCATGTCGGAAGTCATGGTGTCCTTCAGTTGTTCGATCATGACCATTTCCTTCAGGCCTTCCCAATCATGAGTAAAATTCCCTAGGGCACCCCACTTCTCCACGTAGGAATCCAGTCTCGCAGCAAACTGAGCAAAGTTCTCTCCGACTTCCCTCCTAGAGTTACGGAACCTCTTCCTATAGGCGTCAGCATGTAGCTCATAACGAACCAATAGTGCCTTTTTCAAAGAGTCGTAGTCATCCTGTAAACCTGGAGGAAGCTTGCTATACACGTCATAAGCAGTTCCTCTAAGCCCTTGCGACAGTTTCAGGTTCCATTTGCTCTTCTCCAAACCAAACGTGGTGGCAAACTTCTCAAATTTGTCCAAATACCTATCGATCGAGTCGGCTTGTTCCGAGAAAGCTTCGAATGGAAACGTCAAGGGTCCCAAAGTTGACATGAGTGAGGATGGCAAAGGTCCTGTGCCCACTGCATGCAAGGATGGCATATCATCTGACCGTGGCGATAGGTTGCCTGAGGAGGAAGATGCTGTTGCACCAGCTACTGGTTCAACTCTTTGAGCTTGTCCCTGCATCTCTAACTGCTTCATCTTCAATGCATGCTCGCGTTCATCTCTCTCGCTTCTTTCTCTAGCGTCTACAGCTTTTATCCTCTCATCTATTTCTGCTAACTTTATTCGCTCTTCTCTTTCAGCTTTCGCTGTTTCTCGAGCGTAATACTTATCAGTCTCGACACTGACATAATTTGCAAGGTCCACCCCACTATAACCTAGATCTCGACCGGCCTCCCCTAGTGCTGCCTTAAGCTTAACTATTTCAGCCATCTTTTGCAGTTAAAGTCCACACTGAGTAAGCTAGTGCTACCTTCCAATAGTATTTCTAGCAACAAGTAAATACTAATTATTTATCCGACTGCTGTAGAATGAAATTACTACAGTTATGGAGACTTAAGGTCTGTAATTCAATGAAATACAAAATCAAGAACTAACTTAATTAAACACAACATATATAAAGGGATTCACCAATCAATGCCTGAATTTCTAGAAAAAATGTTTTCTGTCTTTCTAGAGCTCACTGTGTGAAAATACATGTGTTAAAATGGTATACTGTAATGACTGAATGGATGATACTATCCCAGAGGTATGATAAAATACATAAGTTCAAATCCCGGACGAGCCCCCAGTGTCACGTAGCGTTTAAAGGATAAGAGAATTATTTAGAGGAAATAATAGATCTGATGTGGAAGATTTGGCTCAAGGAATCCCTGCTGGGTTTTCCCACTTCCGAAGGGTGACGAAGAGGGTAAATTCTCCTAACTCGACAGGTCTGGAAAAGATTGTAAGGAGATATTTGGTCTCTCGCTACCGTCGTCCCCTTCTCAGTTATCTATTATTATTATTCTTTAAATTATATTATATTTTACGAGCCCCCCCTCCCTTATAAAGGAAGATAAACATAGACAATATTCAACATCTAATGGAAGGAACAAAGCATGGGGTACAGTATATACACCCAATTGGTTTATTGCAATAAAATGAATAGATGGTGAATGATAGTATTGTCGATGGAATTAGTGTCTGCTGTATGTATTATGTGTCTCACAATTCAAGTGTTTTTCATCATGGATGACTAAACTAGGCATTGATGTAGTGAGGTTCCTTTTTCGTGGACTTAGCTTTTCAGCCCCTGGCTGATAGTGAAGTGTGGTTAGTTCTCCGGTCTCCTGACGTTGCCCCGGTAGGTCTTGAATGGTTCGGATTTGCCTTCTCTGTGCTCGACTCCGTATTCTGCGCTGAGATTGGACTGTCGTGCAAGGCTCCACCATAGACTGAAGACAAATACGACGGCTTCATTAATTTTCTAGCTTTAGAAAGCAGTCTTTCCCTAAGCCGTCCCTCTGCCAGTCATATCAGATTTTAGTCTCTAACATCATATGTCTAGAGCCTAATCTTGAATTCAAGTTTCTCCTGTCTGTCCTTTATTATATTTCTCTGCCCCAGTGGCAGTATTATAATTCTTTAGACTGATTTATCGTCAGCTTAACCCGATGAATTGTTATAAATGTCAGTTAAACCCACCAAATTTATCATAGAAATGTCGGCAACAGTATTCTAGTTCTGTGCCTCTAGCCTAATCGTCATGTCATTATGATGAATTTAACAAATAATTGGACATCCGTGTTTTTAGAATTGTCTGACAACATTATCACACACTTCATGTCTGGTCGCCTCGTCATATAATTTATAATGAATATATGTCACGGTCGGTCAACATTATCGTTACTATTAATTTCCGTTAGTCTAAACGTCGGGTCGAAATTAATCAAATAATATGGAAATTAATAGCTATATATATATATTCCCGTTATACATTATTATGAACATGTACATATCCCGTGGGATCATAAAATATACCCGATCACATGTGGCTGGATGTGATCGTAAAACAAAAATATGAATAAAGTAAACATACCAATCTTGCGTCGATTTTGCAATGTACTACACATTTCATCACATTATATTCTAGCGAGATTTCACTTACCTACTCAAAGATGGACGCTAACCCGCAATTAGACACGTGGCTTCAGTGCTTTTAATGCGAGAATTCGCCGATAATTGGGTTAGACCTAGCTTTCTTGAGATTTCCTGGGCAAGTGAAGAATGCCCGTGTTTGGCGCACTTTTAGCGGGACATTTCCGCTTGGACACGTGATCCGTAGCGTGCATCATGTGACCTTAGCCTCGTTTTAGACGCTCCAATCAATAATGTTAAAAGTCACGTGATGTTTTCCTAAGTGGCCTAAACTGGTTCTCCCAAGTTCAAGCAGTTCTAAATTAAAACGGATTTCTCGCTACCGAGGTCATTGGTCAACCATGACGTCGTATCTAAAAATAGCATTAAACGCGAGGAGAAAATACCGAACGCTAGGAGAATTTCCGCAAGTGACACTTCCCGGGACTTTGCAATCATGCATTGAGGATGAGAAAAAATGATGTCACGTAAATAATAAAAAAAATGAAGAGAAGATTGGGCAAGTTGTCACAATCACGCAAGAAACCAAGTAAACGAACGGGAGAAATGAGCATTAAGACCTACAAGCTGAGAAAGCCAGAAATTAAGACCAGATATCAGGGGCTTATTGCTGCAGCGGTGAGCAACACAGAAGAACAACCTGATGACTTGGAAACCCTCTGGCTTAAATTCAAGGACATCATAAAGACAGTTGCTGCAGAAGCATGTGGTGAAGTCCGACTTGGGAACAAGAGAAAGAGGACACCTTGGTGGACAGAGGAAGTCAAAGAGAAAATAAGAAAGAAGCAAATGGCATGGAAACAATACTTAGGAGCTAAAAACACAACAGGACAAATGGAGAAATATAGAGAATATGTGACACTCAGAACAGAAGCAAAGAACACTGTGCTAGCAGCAAAACAGAAGTCCTGGGAAGAATTTGGAGAAAAGCTAGAAAAAGATGCAAAGCAAGGCAATGCCCTTACTGCTGAAGACGAATGTTTACAAGTCTTTAGCTACTGACCTTGCAACGAGATGGTCGTGATATTGAGACAGACCGATGTTGAAGTAGACTCAGATAGACTCAAGCTATTTTATCCCCTGACATTGGACAGTGTATTTCTTGCTTTGATGCAGAAATGGTATGAATTCGCTCGATGTGATATATTATGAATTCGCTCGATTTGATATACTATGAATTCGTTCGATTTGATATATTATGAATTCGCTCGATTTGATATATGTAAATGACAAACAATCATTTGTGTTTATGATCGAACATTGTTAGAATAGGTTTTTGGAACTTATTATTTTGGAGATTAGCTCCCTAATTGTCTTCCACTCTCCCATCGTTCAAAATACACCAGCTTCTTAGTTGGTTTTGACGATGACATTCTGCATTACACAACAGCTACATACGAAACTGGAATAATACCAAATACTCTTTGGTACCAGTTTCCAACGTAATATAATAGAGTAGGACATTTTAATCTGCAACCGACACTATAATTATATGTTCAAATCGTCTGTGAAAATTGGAAGACTTGTAAAATAAAGTTATTGTTGGAACTTCTATCATGGATTAGTTCTGCATTCAGTTTGGATGATCTCTGATGAAAGAGTACTACATTATATGTCACACAAAGTCCAAGGAAACCGAATCAAATAAAAACCTGGGTCCCGTAAAATATCGAAGAGAATTTCTACCTCTGGTGAACCAAACCAGTACTCTCGTTAGACCATACCAAAGGATTGGGAGATTGCCATCATAATACCAATTTTCAAAAAGGGTGACAATTGACAATGTGGAAACAATAGAGGCATATCCCTTCTCAGTGTCCCTGGTAAAATCTACTCTAGAATCCTAGAGCAGAGACTCCGACGCCTAGCTGAGCCACAATTGGATGAGGTCCAGTGCGGATTCCGAGCAAACCGAAGTACTCAAGACCTAATCTTCACACTCAGACAGCTGAGTGAAAAGGCCCTTGAGTATAAGAGTGAGATCCATCTTTGTTTCATAGATCTGGAAAAGGCATTTGACAGGGTCCCCTGGAGCAAACTTTGGGACTGTTTGGCAAGGAAGAATATTCCAGCACCTCTGATTCATGCTATACAGAGCTTCTACAAGTCTTGCAGAAATTATGTGAGGACAACAAACCATAAGTTAGAAGAGTTCAAGACCACCACTGGTGTAAGACAAGGTGATATCCTGTCACCTTATCTTTTCATACTCCTCATGGACGATGTTATCAAGGCATGTAAGGAGATAACAAGAAAGTATTCAGTGGGGTACTGGAAGATGAGACAGGTCTGTATTTCAGAGCTGGTATTTGCTGATGATCTCCAACCCAACCTGCAAGGAAGAGCTGGAGAAGAGAGTGATGGTCATAAGCAGCTCTAAAACAAAATCAATGGTGATATCACGAGAAGAAAGAAGACATCAGATTAAGCTGGGAGAACAGGTCCTGGAGCAGGTCGACCACTTTAAATACCCCGGAGCTATTATTCTGCAGGCATCAAAGGAGAGTTGGCCACTCAATCATCAATACCCTTTAGCTCCTCAAGGAGCATAGGCCTTCAACAAACACATGGCAAGTCTTCCTGTCCTGTGCCATCCGCTCAAGTTCTTTCCATGTTTTCCTCATAATTTTTACCTCTGTATCCAGTTCTCTTTTCCATGTGTTTTTTGGTCTACCTCTGCCTCTCTTTCTGGTGGATTCCAGAACAAGGACTGCCTTGTAATGCTATCAACAGGTTTCCTCAATGTGTGTCCTATCCATCGCCAGCGTCTTCTTCTCAACTCTGGTTCCACTGGCACTTGCCTGGTTCTTGTCATCAATTCCACATTTGTGACTTTGTCATACCATTTCAGTCCTTCTATTCTACACAAGCACCCGTTTATAAAAGTCTGTAGCCTTTTGGTTGTTGTTTTTGTTGCTCTCCATGTCTCAGAGTCATACAATAGGACTGACTTGACATTTGAGCTGAAGATTCTTATTTTCGTGTTGGACTTGATTTCTCTCGTTCTCCATGTTTCCCAATGCAATGAAAGCTCCTCTTGCTTTTTTTGTATTCTTATTTTGATATCACTGTCCCTCCAACTTTGTCTATATTATTTCCAATATATATATATCTTGGAATGTTCTGGTAATAGGAATACAATTTTTTTTTTAAATTGAAGAAAGCTAAGAGACCTTCCAAAAATATCAAGCTATATTTAGCCTTACTTTTAATTAGGTAAGCAATTAAATGAGAGATTTAGCAGTAAAGAACATATTCGGTGCCACAGAAAAAGTAATGAGTGTGAATTAACAATAGGAAATGTAAAAGGAGTTAATACACTGAACATTAAATCCATCAGTTGTATTAGGGAGTGTTGGGGATTTGTTTCGCGCTTATTTTCACTTGTAGCTTTTGCACGATTGTTTTATAAGTATCCAATATTCATGTAAAGTCAATGTCCAGGGTTCTTTCTTTACGTGCCTGGCAAACAAGTATTAGTTTACTTTTGTGCACACATCTCTTTCTCCAACAAAAGTAATAACTGCTGAGTGACGGTTTATAACTTTAATAAACATGAAGAACTTCACAATAGATCCATTGATGTGGTCAGGCAATTAGAACACACTCAAGATTAATAATAATAATAGTCACTCATTTGTGTGAAACAATCCTTTCAATAGTGAAATATGGAATACAGTTGTATATTTCAATACACAGGTTCTTGTACACATGAATATATCTTATGAGCCATATACACACACACACCCATATACACATCTCCACAGCCAAAACGGCTGGTCACTGAATGCCACCTTTGTCTCATCTTCGCTGCTAAGACTCTCTCTCTCTTTTGGCACACGCTTTGTTAGCAATCCTTTCCCTGCCAGTCTCATCATGTGACATAGAGTGTCTAGATGACCTGGTAGCGAAGCGGTGTTATGGACTTTCAAACTAACTGCATTTTCTAACTCCCAACAGGAGCATGTCCAAATGTGGATAACGAATTAAATTTTACGATTGACACAAGGAGAAAGAAAAAAAGCAAGACAAAGAATGTGATTGATTGAATAAAGAAATACGTTTAACATGAAAGATAACGAAAGAAGCTGAGCTAATATTATCGCCTTCTTTGGCTCACATGATAATTGTCCTTGCTAGACTGTGGATATTTAGACAAAAAAGGTAGTGCATCTCACTAGGACAAAAGATAAGGAAAACTACCATTGCAGCTAACAGGAAAGGAATGAAAGCGAAAGTTAAGCGAGAGACATGAGAGAATAAATAACACAAATACAACTCGCGAGTGAAACTCACTCTGCAAACGGCTCCATTCTGACATGGGTTAGAAGCACAAGCGCCTGCTTGTGACTGTTGCTGGCAGCCACTGGGGCCTACTCCTGAACCAATGTAACCATTTGGACATGTACAAATAATACCAAAACCACCTGGAAGAAATAGCAGAATTATTCCCATATGTGGGTTTCAGTAAACACGTAAAATAACCAAAACAAACAAACTTATCAGCAAAAGTGATAGCTTATTCTTATTTTTTAATGTGAAGGATTTGTAAGATGGCCCATACCTAACTCGTATGTGTGTCCCAGCGTGTGCATGTTTTTATACTTCTGTGTAAATAACTAAAATGATAATTTTTATGATCTTTGAAGAAATGGAAATTGCCCACCGAGTTATTCAGCAGGTAACAGAATGCCATCTAGTGAGCTAAAGGTAGTAAAAAATATTAGCAAAAGTAACATCTCTTAGTGGCTGTAAACTGGCAACACAAAGCAATTCAAGATAATGCTTGAAGTACGATCCCTCCAGTGGCGTACTAAAGGGGGTGCAAGGGAAGCGGTCCGCCTCGGGTAATAGTCAGGAAAAGGGGGAATAGACACTATTATGACAGTACTGTACATTTTAAAAATCTACTTGGCAGCACAATATATTTTTCTGTACGTTCACTTAATTGGAGGAGGTGTCAAAGGAAGGACCCGCCCCTGATGCTAAATACTTTATCCTTTATTCTTCTTCTTCCACATTTTGTGTTCTTGCAGCTGTTTTTGAACACGAACAATTTCCATGTCTCTGACTTTGATTGCTCTCGCTAGTTATACGTACGCACCTGGATCTCTCTGATGCATGGAGTCATACCTGAAGTCATCTTTATATGACCACCAGCTATGCACAATGCTACAATATATGTGTGGATGTGAAGTTCTGTCTGTGAAGCTAATTACACCCTCATTGACTTTTGAAATCATCCACACACTTCCAAGGATTCCACCTGCGGTGAAACGGGTTGAGAACCCAGCACTGCACACTAAGCTGGGAGAAGTGACCTGAGCCCCAGATGCGATTCTTTGGCATTGACCTAGTTGACTGCATGCAGAAGGATCTCACTATGGACCCTGTGATAGGCAGGGGGAGCTAAGAAGTGGCTCTGTGCAGGATGTGACAATTCCTTGGGAGAGCCCAGAACCAGAGCACAGTATTTTAGCTCTGCATAGTATGCCACGCGCTTCTTACTCCTAGCTTGGGACCAGATGTGATGATCCTTTAACTGCAATCCAAGCTGGAGAAACTGGAGCTGCAGGCAGATAAGCCACAGGAAAAGCCTAGATCTTGTGGATACCTGACTGTGCTCTTGAGTTAGGGAAGGCAAGAGCAGCAAGGAAGGGAACCGGTCACCCTATCTCATAAAACTTGATGCTAATGAGCATCCTGGTCCCTGGTACTTTTCAGCTGGACAATGTGAGGAAGGTCTCAAGCATAGTCTATACTTTAGGGCCTGTTGTACTGTATCAACTATATCATCATCAGTTGCCATCTCCACAACGAAGGTTGGCTGTAATGGATCTCCAACGTCTTCTGTCTCTTGTCTTGGTGGTGCACTCTGATAGACTCTTTCCTGTCCATCTCTTGATGTTATCTTCCCACTTATAGCGCTGTCTTCCCCTTGCACGTTTGCCTTCAGCTCTCCCCTCTGTTATGGTCTTCTGCAAGGTGTTATGCCTTTTTATGTGGCCAAAGTATTTAGCTGCCGAACCTTGATTTCCCTCATTAGTTCTCTTTTCATACCTAGATTTTCTAGGACCTCTTTATTTGTTTTCATCTCTTTCCATGAGATACGCCCCATTCTTCTATATATCCCCATTTCAAGAGCCTCAATTCTTTCTTCCAAATGCTTATTCGTCGTCCATGTTTCAGCACCATACAGAAATGCAGAAATTCTCAGTTTTAATTTGTGAGATAACTGTTTAGATGTCAGTATATTTTTCATGTTGTTGAATGTAGCTCTGGCCATTCCTATTCTCTTCTTGATTTCTGTTTCACATCTGCCATCTTCTGTTATTATATGACCAAGATATACGTAGCTTTTGACTTGTTCCAGGATTTTCCCATTTACGCTTATCTTTAATGTGGGTTTATCGTTTGTTTTGCTAATTATCATAGTTTTTGTTTTCTCAATATTAATGTCGAGTCCATATTCATGACTTATACTGTTCACTTGCTTCACTAGTTCTTGTAATTCCTGTTCGCTTTCAGCTAACCACACGGTATCATCTGCATATCTAAGGTTGTTTATTGACCTTCCACTGATGTTCAGTCCTGGTATTTCCTGTATGTTTGAAAATTTTTTCGGAGTATAAATTAAATAGGCAGGGGGACAGCACACAACCTTGTCTGACACCTCTTTTTATGTCTATGTATGATGAATAATTCCTTCCAGTTCTTACTGTGGCAGTATCAACTATAACAGATTTACAAAGTGCAGTTTGTGACTGTGAGTGAATGGGCCATTAAGAGGAAGCCTTTTCTTCTTTGTTCTCAAAGTAAAAAAAAAGTCTAGATATTAATTCTCAAGATGCTCTACATTTATTTCTTCAGCTATCTAAGTATCTTTCTACTGGTATCAACAACATCATCAATTTTATTGTTTTTGCTTCTTCTGGAGTATTGATCCATCGCTACAACTGGCTCTCATCCACTTGTAGGAAGCATAGCAGCGCTAAATTAATTTTTTTCCACAACTACTTAGAGACCCCTTCCAGCGTGAGGTCCTTTTTGAGCACACACTGAATAGCTGTAAATCTGCCCATCTTTCCTTTACTGGTTGTTTTGTATGAATTTGTGTCTGGATACAGTATAATATATTCTGACTGGTAGATGTAAGCCGCAGTAGACTACATCAGCCGTGTTGCCAGAGTGGCTATCAATATGTACACTACAGCCAGCCTAAACCTAACACCAACTCTATTGCTAGCTTTGTCAGAAAAATAATGTGTCCGACAAACCCTGATGAGGCCGTACTAGAAATAAAAACCAAAAACAAAATTTCAAAACAAAACGCTGTGTTTCTGGTCCCAACATGGCGGCCACCAGTCTACTGTCCTCCCAACATCAAACGTATGTCTTTAAATGTGTTAATTTGGCTGTAAGGACAAAAGACATTGATCACATTCAAAGGCTCAGTCTCACCTGTATTGTCTGAACATGTAGCTAGAGGGTGACAGCCACCATTGTTAGCTGAGCAAAGCCCAACGTATGAGCAGGTAACTCCCATCACCCTGGTAACCTGAAATGGAAATATTAAAGGGTAACTGGAAAAGATAGATCCTATTTTCAATGTTCTAATGATATATAATAATTTTTTTTAATTTTAACATTAGTGTACTTGTCTCGTCATTTCTATCAGTTCAGTAGTTCATATATCTAATGCCCCATTAAAAATAATAAATATATGTATCACACTTAGTGGTTTTTTAACTTGTAGACCACCGCTGGATCAATTTGTATTTTATTGTGTCTCAAGAAAGTTTAGCATACTCTCTGTCACTAGCTGACCATTTGATACCTTTCCCCACGTCAGGCGAGAGATCTGGCTCCCAAATTAGTACATGGTGATTGACCATTCACTTCCTATTAAACTGTATTTCTTCAACTCCTACTCAACTAATTTATATGAAACAAACATCAAAATAAATACAATTAGTAGCCATTTTATTGCATAAAATATTTTTTTTAAAGTATCCTGTTCAACTCTTGATGGGTTATAATTAGGACATATGGTGTAAAAAAATTCAAGAAAATAAAATAAGATTTCCAATATCTAAATATGTTCTGTTCTAGTTGTTCGTCCATCACGGGTGATGAAAGACCACTCTGTTCATCCAATTATTTTAGGAATATGTTAGGTTAGTCCTATGGGTACAGAGGTGACTGATGAGCCCGATGCGGGCCTGGAAAGATCTCGGACAGTGTGGGCAGGGAATGTTTGCTTCTTGTGAAGGTTTTATTTCACGGTCCTTTCTAGCTTGTCTCCGCTGTGCCGCTGCTGCTCTTCTGGATGATTCGCATGCCGCTGCACCTTTACGAAGAGATGTGCGCCAAGCAGTTTGGTCTTGCGCAGACAGTTTTCCCATGTCGTGTCTGGGTTTATGTCAAAGGTTTTCAATGACGTCTTTAACGTGTCTTTGAAGCGCTTCTTTTGGCCACCATGGGAGCGTTTACCCTTCTGCATCTCACCATAAAAGTGTATCTTTGGCAGTCGATGGTCTGGCATGCGGACTACATGACCTGCCCAGCGAATTTGTGACTGCATCAGAATAGTATCAATACTAGGGATACCAGCTCTGTCAAGAACGGCGGTATCCGGGATCTTGTCTTGCCATTTGATGTTCATTATCTTCCTGAGACAGACTGTATGGAAGTGGTTTAGTTCTTTACGTGGCGCATGTATACAGTCCCAAGTTTCACAGCATATAGCAGCACTGGAAGGGCCCCGCAGCTTCTAACATTCTAACAATAGTAATTTCTCTTCTCTCCCCAGTCCAAATTAAGACAATAAAACCAAATATGAAAGTGAATGTTATTGTGAGTGCCCCCCCTTACCCGCCACACCACATACAACCTACATGACACCCCCCTGCCTCCAACAACATCCCAAAACAAAAACCCAAACACCAGCAACCTCAAAAACCGTTTCACCAAATGCCTGTAGTTAACACGGCTAAAAATGTTGAGAACTTGGGTGTTTTGATAATACATCACATCCACCATTTATTTCCATATCTACACCAAGCACCAACAGTAACCCCCTTTTCCAGACCTTCCTGTCACAACAACAACCAAAATAAAATATCACACCTTAAACTATCAATATCCAACCCACCCATCCCAATTCCCAACCACATCCTGAACCAAACCCCCACCCTACCTATAACATCCTTAAATAAAAACAAATACAATCATCTCCCACACCCCAAAACCACTTAATTAAAACAAAACATCCACACAAATAACCCACAACCCACCAACACACCACCCCCATCCACATATCACTATCCACCCACATACCCACCAATCCCACTTTAATATCAACACTATTTCAACCAAAAATACAAACTACATCATAAACAATTTCCAACCCAAAACAAAAAAAAAAAAACTAAACCAACCCCTAAAAAAACACTTAATAAAAAACAAAAAAAAAACAAAACAAAATAACCCAATTCCTAAACAACCAAAAAAAATTCAAAAAACTAACACACCACCCCACCCCTCTCTCAAACCCCACTTCCTACCAAAAACTAATCATCAACA
>JAMPIV010016773.1:0-151029 GCA_024509875.1 Oreohelix idahoensis
CCAGGACATCTACACTAGCCCCTACAATCCGGCCGGAAGTGGATTAGTAGATCGTGTCAACGGAAGCCTCACCATGATGTTACGTAAGCTGGGACAAGAGAAACCTGAAGATTGGGACCTTTTCATTCCCGCAGCCTTATTCGCCTACAGGGAAGTCCCACATCCCTCTACAGGTTTACCACCAGCTACACTTCTATTCGGCATACCTATTAAGGGCCCGCTAGAAGCCTTACTATGGTCACTGACAGACCAGAAGGCTGATGAGACAGATGTCTCAGCATTCAATTATGTATCGGAGTTAAAGGAAAGGTTACAACTAGGATGGGATCTAGCAACAACCAACCTTAAGCGAGCACGCATATAGCACGCTAAACGATACAACAGAGCAGCGAAAGAGAGAGAATTACAACCAGGAGAGAAAGTTTTGTTGCTACTTCCTACCTTCTTCTCTCTTTGTATCCTTAGCAACAAACTACGTATCGGATGGCAAGGGCCGTTTACCGTCCTTAAAAAGATCTCGAGAACGAACAACAAGATCTCTATTAAAGGAAAGGAAAAAGTCTACCATATAAATCTGTTAAAGAAATATTTGGAAAGACCGGTGCCTTCCCCCGAACATCTCCTGGCGGTCGCTATAGCAACCGAAGATGAGGAAGATGACGATAGTTGCATGGAATACCCACTGCAACAAACGGAATCTTACAAAGATGTTAAATTCGGCGACACTCTCTCAGAAGCACAACAGACAGATACTAAAGCGTTACTGAAACTACTCGGCAGTCTTACCGGACACACCTGGTCGAACGCATCTCGTAGCGTTCGACATGAAGCTGACAAACGAGACACCTGTGCGAACCAGAGTTTACCTGATCCCGTATTCGAAAGCAGACACGTTACGTGGAGAGATAGACAAACTACGTCAAGCTGAGATTATTAGCGAGTCTACATCGCCCTGTAGCTCGAGCGTCGTACTGTTGCAGAAACCTAATAAGGAAGTTCGGCTGTGTATTGACTACCGCTTACTTAACACAGTAACGGAATTCCAGCCTGAGCCACTGCAAAACGCTCCTGAACTGTTCACCAAACTTAGCAAGGCTAACATTCTCTCTAAGATTGACCTGAGTAAAGGTTATTACCAAATACCAGTCAAGGAGGAAATTAAACCGTTATTAGCCTTTAGCACCAGTGAAGGATATTATACTTTCAATGTTATGCCTTTCGGTTTGCACAATGCACCAGGAGTCGTCACCAGGATGATGAGAAAGCTTTTAGAACCATTGTAAAGTGCAAACATACACAATTTCATGGACGACATATTTATTGCAACGGATAACTACGAAGAACATATTGCTACGGTCGCTATGCTCCTCATGAGACTACAGGAAGCTGGCCTCACCGCCCGACCTAGCAAATGTTTAATCGGCTTTGAAAAACTTGACTTCCTGGGGCATACTATTTCTCAAGGTTGTATGTGGCCCGTTGCCAAAAACATTGAGAAAATACCGGCAGCAAAGAGGCCTAAAACAAAGAGAGACACTCGTTCGTTCCTGTCCCTGTGCGCGTATTACCAAAAGTTCATCAAAAACTTCAATGGTCTTACAGCGCCTCTCACCGACCCCACAAGAAAGGGAAAACCCGATAAGGTTGTTTGGACCGCAGAGTGTGAAAGCGCTTACGTCACTCTGAAGGAACAACTGTCCAAATACCCCATTCTAAGGCTACCTGACCTTAAGAAACCTTTTGTTTTGCGTGTAGATGCTAGCGGACAGGGAATCGGATCAACATTGCTTCAAGCAGATGACCAGCATCCAAACCTGTTATTTCCAGTTGCATACGGCAGCCGTAAACTGAATACAGCAGAAAGGAATTATTCGACCGTGGAGAGAGAATGTTTGGCACTCGTGAATGGAATCAGGAGACACCATGAATATCTATATGGCGTTTCATTCACGGTAAAAACTGACCATGCTCCATTGGCATTCCTAGGAGCCAATAAGGAATTTAACGCAAAGATTATGCGTTGGGCTCTACTGTTAAGCGTGTACTCGTTCAAAGTACAATATATACCAGGAAAGGAGAATGTTGGAGCGGATTTTATGAGTCGAAATTGGAGCATGGAGGAGGATGATGGAATGGAGGATAGCAATCACCCGATAGCCAAGGATGACAGTAGTTTTATTTCCATAAATGAGATATGAAAGGGTTTCACATCTTCAAAGCCCGGACGAACAATGACGTATAATGGAAATGAAGCCTCCTGTATCCGACAGCCTTTCGTGACCTCGGCGTAGTTTTAAGATTCGCTAACTAAGTCACGCATTTCTCTGCCTGTCTGACTGTCGTAGATTTTTGATAGGGGAATTAAGACTTGGGTTGGTCCCTTTTGAATAGATTAGAATGGGTGATAGCCACAATGAGAGATAATAGTAGAAATAGATTTCCACGAGTGGGATGGTAAACTGTGATAGAGGCTGTCTCTGAAATCGAGAAATCTTATCTCTTTCACCTATCTTCTACGCGACAGAATTAGAGGAGTCTTACTTACTTACTTAGTCGTTCCCCTTCTACCATGAAGTGTAGAGGTTTGGAAGAAAGAGCGCCAGACCATTCTATCAGCTGTCTTCTTCCTGGCCTGGTTCCATTCTAGTCCTCGGTCCTTCAAAGATTGTCTAATGTTGACCTCCCAGCGGACTCTGGGTCTTCCTGGAGGTCTGGATCCCTGGCTCTTTGTTTCCCATGCTTGTCGTGGTAGCCGATCTTCTCCCATTCTGCAGACATGGCCAAACCATCTTAGATGGGACTGTTCTATTTGGGTCTGCAGCGGATGGGATTTTAGGCCTTGACGGATCGTCTGGTTGCGGACCATGTCTGTTCTTGTTACTTCAACCACTTTCCTCAGATACCGCATTTCTGAGGTTTGGATCTGGCTTTTGTGGGTTGTAGATTTAGAGGAGTCAGACAGTCTAAACACACACACACACACACACACACACACACACACATATATATATATATATATATATATATATATATATATATATATATATACTTCTATCCACTCACGTGCACGCACATACAAGACGACAGTTAGACGTACAGACGTGGGGAAAACTATAACAAATGATTATATAGATATTCTAGAACGAGCTGACCAACAAGCTGATTAAGTTTAAGGGCAGTTTAATTATCAACTATTAACTCCCACCACCACAACATCCAAAATTTACATCAAAGCATATACAAATAGTCATTAAAAAAATCAATGAAGTTCTACAAGAAATGATAGACCACAGTTATGATCTTCCCTCGATGTTTAGCCCACAGTCCCGTTAGGAGAACGATGATAGCCCAAAGAGTCACAGATACATGATTTGGGTCTAATATTTTCTATTTTTGAAGGTATGAACTGACTTTGATAGCAGTATCTATTCTAAGGAAAAATATAGTTTAGCAACAAAATCTTGCATAAGGAAAGTTACAAAGTGAGTGAATCAAACGAAGAACATCCTTCAGTCTACTTTCACTCGGTTCTTTCATCAGGGCCCTGACTCACACAACCTTACCTACAATCGTGCGGTTGTTCGCCGTCTGGCGCAAGCCTTAGTGTACACTTCATTTAATCTGTCTATCTGTGGATTAAGCGGATACCCAGCTCTGCAGATATTGGTTTCATTCACCGTGTCCGGGGAGCGTACTCTTCAGGCGATCGTTCTTTCTTTACAGATTTAAGTTAATGTCACTTATTCACGAGGTAAGAGTTAGGGTTCCAGCGGGCACACAGTGTCAGAACCCGAGGTTTCCCTTAATTAGAAAGATGACCGGTGGACAATTTCTCTCAACAGATAATCTTGGTTCACCACACACTTGGTCAAATAATGTCGGAAAAGTTAATGTTTTTGTTCTGTAATTATTCTCGCCACAAGGCAGCATGTACATTAGAGTTTGTGAAGAAATATGATCTGGCTCAAAGGGCCAGTATAAGCATTTATTCTTTAAAAAAAAACCGTTAGTGGGATTGGTATTCTGTCTATCTCTTGAAGGCACACGCCCTGTCAGACAGGTGTTACTTGAAAACCCACGTGGTTAAAGATATAAAATGTTTATGTTTCTCACAGGTATGTCTCTGTACTAAACGCCGGCACAGTTGGGTTACCCCAGTATTCACTCAACACAGAACTACGGTATCACAACGAAACTAAGAGATTTCACTTATAAGTTTAAGTATCTAGAACGAAGTGACCACGTCTACTGCACTTGGAGAATGAGTGAAATCAAGTTTCAAACTCTGGTTAATATCTTAAACCAGACAAAGGCTCCTACTATTTCTAAAAACCCGATCTCTCCCCTCTCCTAACACCTACGTTAGCTTAGACGCATGCCGTAACTGCCACTAGTGCGTCTTCACACCTCCGTCTAACTATCTGACCGTGAGCGCGCGTGTCAGAGGCGAAATGCCAGACACTCTGTCTGCCGTTAGGTAATCTACTGCGTTTATAAATGAGAAACCGAAACCAGGTGAAAGTTTGAATGGGAAAATAGTATTGTTTATAGTCGCAAACGTACGAATGCGAAAAACACAGGAAAAGGATAAAGCGTGATAATAAAATAGAGGACACGGGTAGAAAAAAAGAAGAGAATATAGAAGATTTATTGATCATAATCTCTATGCGAAAGAACGTCCCCCCTTTAAGATATGGAAGCACTCCATGTCTACGTTATGGAAATAAATTTCCTATATCCGTAGCTTCAGGGTGTCTGTCTTCTTCACTCTCATCTCCCCCCTCGATCTCTCTCCAATTCCTACCCAAGTCTACTCCCAAAGTTTCCTTTCTCTGGAAGAGCGTCGCCGCTTTTGACATTTTTGAAAGATTTCGTGTGTGTGCAGTGGAATTTCCCTGCCACTATCGTCATCTTCGTCAATTTTGGCGATCGTCAGGAGATGTTCGGAGGTCGGCACAGGTCTTTCCAAGTATCTCTTTAACAGATTTAAATGGAAAACCTTTTCCTTTCCTTGAATAGAGATCTGGTAGTTAGCCTTAGAAATCTTTTTCAGGACGGTAAACGGCCCATGCCGTCCGATCCTCAGTTGGTTGTTTCCGGTAGGGAGTAACACCAAAACTTTCTCTCCTGCTTCCAGTTCTCTCTCTTTCGCGACTTTCCTGTATCGGTTAGCGTGCTTTGTGCGTGCTCGCTTAAAGTTAGTCGTTGCTAGGTCCCATCCTAGTTTCAACCTTTCCTTAAATCCAATACGTATTTACTGGCTGAGACAACTGTCTCACCTGCCTTCTGGTCTGTCAGCGACCAAAGTAAGGCTTCAAGCGGCCCCTTGATAGGTATGCCGAATAAAAGCGTAGCTGGCGGAAATCCTGTGGAAGTATGAGGAGATTCTCTGTAGCCAAATAAAGCTGCAGGAATACAAAGATCCCAATCTTCAGGTTTCACTTGTGCCAGTTTACTTAACATCATGTTGAGGTTTCCATTAACACGTTCCACGAGCACATTTCCGGTCGGAGTATAAGGTTTTGTGTAGATGTGTTGGGTCCTCAAGATCTTCACGATCTCATCCATCAACAAGTTTCGGTATGTGGATCCGTTATACGCCAACACTTGCTGAGGGAATTCCCAACCGAGTGAAAATCTGCACGACGGCTTCTGCGACATGATTGGCATCTGCGCATGTTAGCGGGATAGCTTCTGCCCATAAAGTGCATGTGTCGACTAAGGTCAGGATAAACCTGTTCCTTCTTTTAGTCCTTTCTAGGGGTCCTTAAAATGTCGATCACAACCCGTTCGAATGGTGTTCCCACTATTGGCATTTAACCCAACGAGACTGGTGGTGTCCGTTGCTTGGGTGGTACACGTTGGCACTGGGCACAGGATTTGACATACCTGATAATATCAGTATTTACTCTTGGCCACCAATAATGAGTGGTTATCCGTTGGTTGGTGGCGTTCTGTCCCATATGTCCGCTGAAGGGAAGAGAGTGCCCCATTTCTAGGATTTGGCTTCTGTACTGTTTCGGTACTAGGAGCTGGTTGTAACCTTGGTCAGGCTTTCCCGTTCTGCGATAAAGTACGCCATCCTTAGAAAAAATGTCCCCGTGCTGTCTGGGTTCCTTAGCCATGGGCAGTTTCCTAAAGCAGGGTGCCAAAGTAGGGTCCTTTTGTTGCGCTTCTTTAAGTTCCATAAGTAACAAATTAGGCGCAAGCTCCCGTTCCTTCTTGGTTTGCCCTCTTGTAGTTACTGCTGCCATAATCGGCTCTTCCGGTTTCCCAATAGATACGTATTAACCGCCAAGTATGACTGGGTAGATGGGGTCATCCATAACAGCCGCTTTGATCACGCCTCTGACAAACTCCGAGTGGATCTCCACCAGTGCAATGGGAAGCGCTGTAGGCGCATCACTCTTAGAAACTCCACAAAGTTCGACGGTCTCTCCTGTCTCTTGACCGGGTTTAACCAGGTTTCTGGCAACAATGCAATCAAAAGAAAGTCCCTTGTCAAATAAACAAAAAGTTTGAGAACCGTTCAATGTAACAGTACCTCGCGTTGAGGGTGTATCCCCAACAGGTTGGGAATCACTGTAAATAATTCCGCCTTGCGAGAATGTTAGTAAGCATCCGATGCGTTTAGGCTCGGTGTGCTCACTCTGATCATTAGTCCCGTGCTCAGGAGTTCTTCATTTGCCACCTTGTCATTTCTGGCTGCGCTGCCATGAAGGGCGGTCGGGTTGATCAGACTGTTTACTGTGGTTGGGGTACTTGTTTTTGTAGAACTTGGATTTTTCAGGAGGGGAGTTTTGAGGTCCAGTTTCTCTGTGGTTATTCTGATTAGAAGCATGAGAAGATTGGTCTAGATTATTCTTCCGAAAATGCTCTTCTGTCGGTTTACGTTTTGTGGCCGGTAGTTCAGCCAGCGCATTGTGATATCACTCAGACTTTTCTAAGATATCTTCAAGCTTTTCTGCACCCCGCTCAGCTAGAAATCTCCGGGTGTCCGCAGACAAAGTGTTCTTTATTTGTTCTGTTATAACAAATTCCTCAAGACCTTCATAGGTAGAGGGGAGCTGGGAAAGCTCAAGGCACTTTGTCAAGTATCCCTTCAAACGAGATGAGAACTGCTGAAAAGTTTCAGAGCTCTCCTTCCTGCTGTTGCGAAACAGTTGCAAAAATTTGCGAGCATTCATTTCAAAACGCTCAAGCAAAGCTTTCTTCAACATGTCGTAATTGTCTTGTTGGCTGCTTTCCAGTTTGGCGTAAACATCATACGCACTACTTTTCAAAGACTGAGAAAGCTTCATATTCCAACGCGACCTCTCTAAACTGTACAGAGTTGCAATTTTCTCAAATTTTTCTAGATACGTGTCAATCTTCTCATTAGGACAAGGGAAAGATTCTAGCGCAAAAGACATAGCAGTGAGATGAGTAGATTGTGTGTTAGAAGGATCAGTTAAAGAGGAATGAGGAGAAGACTCTCCATTGCTGGAGGTAGAGGCAGCACCACGGCTTTGGAACTCTAGAGTCTTAAGCGCCAACTCGTGCTGTCTCTGTTTCTCTCTTTCCTCATGCTGTCTCTCCTTCTCTCGTTCGTTCGCCCTGCGAATTTCCATTTCTTCCTCAATCTTCTTCTGCTGTAATTGACGGTCTTCCGCTTCTTTCCTCCTCGCTTCTTCTTTTTCCTCTTTAGCTTCAGCTGCTTTCCTCTCCGAATCATATCTCTCAAGTTCGTCTCTGACAAAAGCTTTCGCTTCTTCGCCTTCCAAACCTTCTTCTCTTGCTTCGTCCCTGAGGAGTTGCCTAAGCTTCGCCCTCTCTGCCATAGTAAATCGGTGACTGAGACTTAGACGAGAAAGAAATAAAAAAAGGATACACTGGTTCCTACCACTTGCGAGAAAATACCAAAACAAAAGATGATATACTTTAACCTGGTGTAAAGTGCAATCTTTACTATCTTGCAATATAATACATTTATATACTTATTATGTTCGCAAATATTTTGTAAACAAAGTATTTCCTTTTTAAGTGCTTAAGGAGAAGTCATTTTTGAGTTACTTCCCTTGAAAGGAGTTCCGTCATCTTCGATCGGACTCCGCGGACGAGATGACATTCCTATGTATCAGCACTAGATTATATGATACTATTCAATTACCTCTATGATAGAAGCTATGAAGAAATGAGGACATTTAACGAATGACCAATTTTGGTCTGTATCCAATAGTGAGTGAAGCTCACGAGAGAAGAACAGCCATGTTGAAATCCGTATACTTTGTATTTATCGAGTGAGAAAAAGGGATGCCTGTACTATCGCTCGATGAACCAAGAGATCACTGCTACATGTGAGAACCCATGTCTGGGATTCCTATATCTTTATGAAAAATATATATATTGAACTTTACGTGAAGGGATATTCGCTAGACGAGGTTAAGTCTAGGAGCCTTCCTATATATTGATTATGGACTGACGTGCCCAGTCAGTAAAGCCAGATGATTTACATGATGGAACTCTGAATGCTTATTTACGAATGCTCCATTATGATATTTGCCAAGCATGAATGCTAACTTAAGATGATATTCCTGTGACCAACATTATGCTGTCTATGTCGACGTTTGTTCCTGTAACCATACACGTACTGTCCAAGTGTGCGTCTCATTAAATGTTATAAAAAGACCATCGTAGTTCCAGTACTTCTTGAATTCGAACAGTGTGAGTATGAGTGAGGTACCACCAACCTGTCAACTCTATCGAATCATTCTACCATTCGCGTTCTGACACTCATATTTCCACACATTGTCTACACTCACATTCTTGCCACAGCCTCATCACGTTCCAGGACAAGATGACCTGTATGACCAAAACTGTGCTGGGTTTAATGAGTTGACAATCGTTACACTTTACCACACCAGTCCCAACATCTACATTTATCAACTGGTGGACATTCACGGCATTTAACAAATAAAACGGTGATTTAACAACTGTCCTGATTTAACAACTGGTGTGCCAGCTTCCTGGGTCAACCTGCACAGTGACCATATTGAGAAGTAAACTACTGAGACCAGACGTTTCTTGGGGTCTGTTACGACACACAAATACATCAACAGTACAACTCTACAGTGATGTCAGCGTGACCTGTCCTGTCGAGAGTATGCAGTAACTAGGTCAGCGTTTGTTGACATTTGGTTCGTTGGACATTTGCCATACAACTGACAGTGTTACACAGCAAGCTTGGTTGAAACATAGAACATTACACATCAGGACTGGAGAATATTTGACAGTGTTTGCGAAAGGAAGTGTTATTGAACTGAGAAGTCCTACATCGATTGTTATCATTCACATCAACGATGGAGCTTCTATTTCTGTGTTGAATTTAAAATAATTAGACCAGAAGTATTTGTTTAATAAAGTACCACAGTACTGTACTATTAGGCAGTGTAACTGAGCCTTCTTTCCAACACATTCTTTCTGCAACACTCTATTTACATCATATTGCCATACTATTTATGCATTTATGTATTTATGTTTAAATATTTATATGTGATATTTGTTTGTATCCAGCGGGTTGTTGTTTTGGTTGGGCGGTGTCACACAACAGAGTATCCCACGTAATAGAGGGTCTGATGTGTGCGTTTCTATAGGTGCAATTTTCTTGATTGAAAATTTGCTGCGACAGCTGTTGCTATTAGTGTTAGCTGTGAAGACTGTACTCATTGTTGTTTTTGTAATATTCCTCTGTTCTTTAGTTTGTTTTGATTTGTTTGTAATTTGTTGGTCTACCCTATTCTATCTTTCAGTTCTATTCTCAATTTATATTTATATACTGTGGCGTTATTTGTATTGGTTATCCTCTTGCGGTTTATCTTTTATTGTTTTTCCCATTTGATTTATTTCATTTCCGCAAATGTTTTCATGTTCTTCTGTATAACTGTTTTGTTTTGTGCCTGATCGACATACACTATTTAAAATATAGTTGATCATATAAATTGATGTACAAGAATCAACTGATAGTTAATTGCTATTACTAAAGGTACACAGTTGATGATATAAAACACTATTTCTGGTGCACTGCACTTATATTATAGAGTGAACCAGCAACTTATAGCTGTTATTATATAAGGATTTATACAAGACCTTTGTAAGGCTTGTTTCCCACAGTGATTGGGATAGTTAAGTACTATTTTCCACAGGTTACAAAGTTATCATACAAGGTCTTTGATTAAGACTAAGAAAGTGAATTTATTTACTTTTGCAAATTACTGATCTTATTAGACAAGATGTCTACATTAGATTATTTTATCACACAAGGCAAAGCTCTTGATAAGACTGGTCAGCAATTAGAACAATGGGCAGTTGCTCAATATGACAAAGCATTAGCTGCAGAAGAGAGAAAAGTTGCTGCTGCTGCTGAAGAAAGAAAAGCATTGATTGAAGAAAAGAAATTAGCAGCTGAGGAAAAAAAATTACAAAGAGAGGATGAACAAAAGAAATTGCAGATACAGACTGATGAAAAAAGATTCCAGATGGAAATGGAAAAAGAGAAAAGAAAAGATGAAGCTGCTGCAGAAGAGAAAAAATTACAAGCTGCTGCAGAAGAGAGAAAATTACAAGCTGCTGCAGAAGAGAAAAAATTACAAGCTGCTGCAGAAGAGAAAAAAGCAATAAGAGAACATGAACACAAAAAAGAACTTTTAGCATTTGAGTTAGAAAAGTTAAAGTTAACAAACATAAGTAATGTTAATCAAGCATCTAGTGGTAATGGTAAACCCTTTACTTACAAGGTCAAGGTACCAGCGTTCAACCCTTCCAGTGATGACATAACATTCTGGCTAAATAGATTTGAACGCTCTTGTCGAGCTCATAATGTAGATAAATCACAATATGCTAACCAGTTATCAGAAAATCTGAAAGGTGATTCTCTGACTAGTTTAAGTTTGGTTGAAGAGGCTGACAAAGATAACTATGATGTTATTAGGGCAGCCTTATTAAAGAAGTATCAGTTGTCTGAAGAGGGTTATCGGAAGTTGTTTAAGACAATGGTGCCTAAGAGGGTTATCGGAAGTTGTTTAAGACAATGGTGCCTGAGGCAGGTGTAGAATTCTCAGAATTCATTGCAAGGACACGTCTTACATTTGATCGTTGGATTGAGCTATCCAAAACAGAAAAGACTTATGAAGCCCTTATGGACTTGATACTCAGAGACAAGATTATGTCAAGTATAAATAAACCGTTCCTGGAATTCTTACATGAGCGTAAACCTAAGTCTCTAAAAGAAATGGAACAGTATTGTACCCAATACGTCACTGCACATCCGGACGTAGCTATTAGCAACAGTAAGGTTAAAGAAGGTATGCCAGTTGCTTCTGCAACACCATACAACCCTAATCACTCTCACAAATTCCAAGGACCTCAAAATAGGTTTAATAAAAAAGGTAACTATTACAGTTATCAGAACCAAGGTAACCAATCATTTCAGGGTTCTTCTTCGAATACCTGGAGAAGAGCTGACAGCCCTCGATTCAGGGGTGGTCATAATTACAGGAACTTTCGCAAAGGAAGTCATTCTAGAAACTATCCAAGTTTTCCTTCATGGAGACAACAAGATCATAATTACCGAGATACTCATTATAATGAATATGATGATAGTAACCAAAGGAGCTATGATTCAAACCCGAGTAGGGGTTATAATAGTGGAAACAATGATAAGTACAGAGGCAATAATAACAGAGGTAGAGCACAATTCAAAAAACATAAAGCTCATTACCAGGCGAACTCTGCACAGCAAGAGTCCCACGAAGCCTATAAACAAAATAAAGATAATGATGACTCTAATAATATGGCATGTGCCGCTTTTGATTTTGGGAGAGCATCTCAGTGCCCCCAATGCAAAACATTATTTGAGCCAACCACAGTGTCTACTTTAAGCTGTGGCCATCCTCTTCCCGCTCTTCCTGCGTCAATCGCGCATGATGGGAGAGGTTCTCTTGTCTTACACAAAGGTTTAGTAAATGACAATCCAGTCTCAGTACTTTTTGATTCTGGATGCACAACTATTGGGGTTAGGCAGTCACTCATAGATCCTTCTCATTCTACAGGCAAAGTAGTCAAATGCGTAACATTTGGCGGCACCATAGAGAAATACTCTACCGCTATCATTAGGATTGCTACTCCTTTCTTCACAGGAGATGTACACGCATGTCTTTTGCCGAATCCGATCGCTGATCTTATCATCGGTCGCATTCACGGAGTCAAAGAATGCACTCCGGAGCAAATTTCCGTTTGGGAAAATCAAAATATGCAATCTGCTAATGCGGTAGTCACTAGAGCTCAAGCTCTCAATATGCCTGAAACTTCATCTGTTGAAGATAATGAAGTGCAGAACCAAGATGATCCCTTGGTAATTTCTCGTGACTCGTTTATAAAACAACAAGAAGAAGATCCGACTCTTAAGAAATTCTTCACTCTTGTAACGAAAGGTGATCCGAATAAAGATTCAAATTGTAAATCTTGGATTACAATGAAGAATGGCGTACTTGTACGTATGGTGCAAGACTCCACTAAGTCAAGTCATTCTCAGATTCTTGTACCCAAGAATTTGAGAGTTAAGATCTTACAACATGCACACGACTCTCAGTGTGCTGGTCACATGGGTTTTTCCCGTACTAAGTCAAGAGTTCTTGCGGCTTTCTTTTGGCCTTTTGTGAACAAGGACATACGGATCTATTGTCGATCCTGTAAAGTATGTCAAGAAGTCAAATCCAAAGGTCCTCGTCATGCTGCGCCTATTCAGGCTGCAGATATTCCTATTCGTCCATTCCAGAAAATGGCGATAGACATCATTGGTCCATTCAAGATCAAATCTGCTAGAGGACATCAGTTTATCTTAACGTGTGTAGACATGTGCACACGTTGGCCAGAGGCTATCCCTCTAAAGAGCATTACTACCGCTGACATTGCAGATGCTCTTTGGCTTATATTTTCTCGGCTGGGATTCCCCGGAGAAATATTATCAGATCATAGCACCCAACTGATATCGGATACCATGTCTCAAGTAATGTCTACTCTACAGATAGAGAGATCTTTGAGTAGCATCTATCATCCTATGTCCAATGGGATGGTCGAGCGACTAAATAGAACACTTAAGAACTTATTAGGGAAGATAACTGAGGATCATCCTCAAGATTGGGATAGGGTTTTACCCGCGGCCCTCTTCGCGTACAGAGAGGTCCCCAATGAACATACAGGGTTTTCGCCCTTTGAACTTGTCTTTGGCGCGCGACCGCGCGGCCCAATGTCTTTGCTGCATGATCTTATAACAGCTGACAATATTGACGATGACACCAAAATCTTCTTACGAGTATGTCATCGCGCTGAGACAAAAGATTATAGAAGCATGCAAATTGGCAACGTCCTCTTCTGAATTAGCTAAGCAGAAGGCAAGACAATTTGCTAATAAGAAGAGAACTTTACGACAACTTTGTCCTGGTGACAAAGCATTTGTTTTGCTACCTTGTCGTGAAAACAGACTCCTTATTAGTTGGAAAGGTCCGTACGATATAATATCGAAAATTTCAGATGTTGACTACATCGTCGATATTAACGGGAAGCATAAAACCTTCCACATCAATATGCTTACGGAGTTCCATGAACGTCCTGACTATCTACAGCCTATTTTCCAGGCAACGGACGATTCTCATGTCAAACATGGTCATTACTCATCACTGTCTGTAATACAGGATGAGGAAACAAGTTTTTCGGATGTTAATCTCCCGCTTCCAATGATCCCACTTCATTCTAGTGAATCATGGAAAGACGTTACTGTTTCTCCTGATTTGTCTCTAGGAGAACAGCGACAAGTTTCGTCTATGTTACAAACATTTCAGGATGTCCTCACTGACATCCCTGGACAAACTCATGTCATTGAGCATGACATTGTTCTTACTGAACATACTCCAATTAGGGTTAGACCTTATCCTATCCCTATACATTTCCAAACACAGGTTGAAAAGGAGTTAGATGAAATGATAGATTTACAAATAATCGAACCATCCACTTCTGCATATTCTTCGCCGATGGTTATTGTTCGAAAAAAAGACAATAACATACGTCTTTGCGTTGACTATCGCAAATTGAATCAAGTTACGAAGTTCGATGCTGAACCTATGCCTTTACTAGAAGAGCTACTTACTCGTCTTTCTAAATCGCATTTTTTCACTAAACTTGATTTGTCTAAAGGATATTGGCAAGTTCCATTATCCGAACGTGCCAAACCTCTTACCGCTTTCTCTACTCCCAGAGGCCTTTTCCAATGGAATTTTATGCCTTTCGGCCTTATGAACGCACCAGCTACATTTGTACGCATGATGCGTCGAATCCTATCGTATCGGTCAGATGTCATTGCTTATCTAGACGACATCTGTCTTTTCAGCGATACTTGGGAAGATCACTATTCAGGGTTAGTTGAATTATTATCAACTCTGCGTGAGTATAACCTGACAGCAAAACCATCTAAAGCTTGCATTGGCTTTAGCGAAATTGCTTTCTTAGGCCATCGAGTAGGTCACGGTTTCTTGAAGACAGAAGACCATGATATCACTAAGATACTTAACATCTCTATCCCTAGGACTAAAAAGCAAGTGCGAAGTCTTTTAGGTCTCATACAATTTTATGGACGTTTCATTCCGAATATGTCCTCTATCATGGCACCTCTCTCTACACTATTAAAGAAAGGGTCGCCTAACATGGTTCACTGGTCTCATGAATGCCAATCTTCACTAGAGAAGATCAAAACTATGTTTTCATCACCACCTATTTTAGTGTTACCTACAACAGATAAGACATTTGTTCTTCGTAGTGACGCTTCATCCACTGGGATTGGAGCGGCACTAATGCAAGAGTACTCTGGAACTCTGCATCCTGTAATGTGTATATCCAGAAAACTTAATGCTGCAGAAAGGAATTACTCGGTTTTAGACCGGGAATTATTGGCAATGGTTTGGTCAATTCTCAAACTCCAAAGATTCCTTCTGGGCGCGCATTTCGTAGTGGAAACTGACCAAAAAGCTCTTACGGCTATCCAAAGTAAGAACTTGAAGAGCTCGAGATCAACTCGATACGCAATCGCTCTTCAACCTTTTCATTTCTCTGTACGAGCTATCCGTGGTTCAGAAAATGTGATGACGGACATTCTGTCCAGATGCCCACATGATGCCACTTAACTGTTAAATATTGGATCTTTTTAATATGTATAACTTTACAACAGTTATTTTTTGTTTCTTTACTAAGATACACATTTGTAATTTAATAATAGAATGATGGTATCTCTACTTAGCGGTTTATTGATGTTTATTCACCGCTGTTCTTTGATGATTGTTTCTTCATAAATCATAAATTTAAGATTATAGTATGAATTTTTGGTATGCATTGTATAATTACCAGAATTGTATTATACGTAGATCACAATTTCTCTCAGATTTTGAGATATATTCTCACCGGTCATATTAGGAATTATAGTTATTCCTGATATTTTCATCTGCGCAGTATTCTTGCGTTGTGAGCCTATTGTACGTTGCTCCTAGATGTATTTAAAAAAAAATTTTATTTTTTTTTTTCCCGGGAGGTGTGGTAAGACTGTAAAGTGCAATCTTTACTATCTTGCAATATAATACATTTATATACTTATTATGTTCGCAAATATTTTGTAAACAAAGTATTTCCTTTTTAAGTGCTTAAGGAGAAGTCATTTTTGAGTTACTTCCCTTGAAAGGAGTTCCGTCATCTTCGATCGGACTCCGCGGACGAATCTAGGCCTACTGCGATTTATTCTTTGCCTGGGTAGGAATAGATTGTTCTTGCTTCAGTATATCTATGGCCTGAATTTATACGTAGTGTTTGTATGAGTAGGACGAGTCTGTCTTATATATGTATATCTTTACCTTTCTAAGTCGAACTATGTTGGTTGTCGCTAGAAAAGGTCAAAGGCTATGCAGCGGAAGTATCGCTAGCAGGGGGTGTGATTCATGGCTGCCATCCTGTCGGGATGTCGAATTTTGTTGTAGCCGGCTTATCGCCGAAAAAGTGATCTATAAGTAGATGGGGGAAAGTGATAGTCATTTAGACATGTTGTATGTACTTTACCCCAGTGTTTATTCTCTTTTGCCAAGGAATGGCAAAGTTATATTTCGCATAGAAAGGTAAAACCACAATTTATTATGAACTTGGGCTTCGCCATCGTTGTCGATAAGCAGATGCACAGTGGTACTTTTGAAAAGAATATTTATTCAGAGGAAGATGACATTCCTATGTATCAGCACTAGATTATATGATACTATTCAATTACCTCTATGATAGAAGCTATGAAGAAATGAGGACATTTAACGAATGACCAATTTTGGTCTGTATCCAATAGTGAGTGAAGCTCACGAGAGAAGAACAGCCATGTTGAAATCCGTATACTTTGTATTTATCGAGTGAGAAAAAGGGATGCCTGTACTATCGCTCGATGAACCAAGAGATCACTGCTACATGTGAGAACCCATGTCTGGGATTCCTATATCTTTATGAAAAATATATATATTGAACTTTACGTGAAGGGATATTCGCTAGACGAGGTTAAGTCTAGGAGCCTTCCTATATATTGATTATGGACTGACGTGCCCAGTCAGTAAAGCCAGATGATTTACATGATGGAACTCTGAATGCTTATTTACGAATGCTCCATTATGATATTTGCCAAGCATGAATGCTAACTTAAGATGATATTCCTGTGACCAACATTATGCTGTCTATGTCGACGTTTGTTCCTGTAACCATACACGTACTGTCCAAGTGTGCGTCTCATTAAATGTTATAAAAAGACCATTGTAGTTCCAGTACTTCTTGAATTCGAACAGTGTGAGTATGAGTGAGGTACCACCAACCTGTCAACTCTATCGAATCATTCTACCATTCGCGTTCTGACACTCATATACCCACTCATTGTCTACACTCACATTCTTGCCAGAGCCTCATCACGTTCCAGGACAAGATGACCTGTATGACCAAAACTGTGCTGGGTTTAATGAGTTGACAATCGTTACACTTTACCACACCAGTCCCAACATCTACATTTATCAACTGGTGGACACTCACGGCATTTAACAAATAAAACGGTGATTTAACAACTGTCCTGATTTAACACCTGGGATACCTCCTCCAAAATATATAGAGTCTAACTATCGCTGCTATTATTCGGCAAATAAAGCACCTAATGCAGACGACTACGCCAAATAAATGGTAGTTAAGATTACTCACTGAAAAATAAGTTGCTACAGTGGAAACAAAATAATTATTGCAAAAATTTAAGGAGAAAAAAAAATCCCTTAATTTTTAATCCACTATAAGTTTACCCCTGAAGACAGTTCGGGTAAGGGAGGCAATTTACAGGACGTAATTGTCTGAACGCACTCCTTAGCTTAGCTCAAACACCTACTTCTTCAGAACCCTGTGAATGTTATACACTCACAAACTTTACCAGCGTTTAGTATTACAAAATCAGTAATTAACATCTATTCCGACAAAATCAACCTGTAACTCAAATGTATATTACTATTACTCAAAATGCTGTGGAAAAACAATTTTTATTTGTGTGGTCAGAAGCCCATAAACAGATCGTTAGTCTAGGGGAAAAATTATTTTTAAAGATATAACAACTCACAAGACATCACACTCTTACTCTATATCAGAATAAAGAAAATTACAGACGAGCTGATATTTGCCGTCTCGTCTTCCTATTCTAAATTCAAAATCCCGTTAGACGAGTCCACATTTGTCGTACTCGTCTTCCTATTCTAAGTTCGAAAATCCTTCGGACGAGACCACATTTGTCATAGATTTTTGATAGGGGAATTAAGACTTGGGTTGGTCCCTTCTGAATAGATTAGAATGGGTGACAGCCACAGTGAGAGATAATAGTAGAAATAGATTTCCACGAGTGGGATGGTAGACTGTGATAGAGGCTGTCTCTGAAATCGAGAAATCTTCTCTCTTTCACCTATCTTCTACGATAGATTTAGAGGAGTCAGACAGTCTAAACACACACACACACACATATATATATATATATATATATATATATATATATATATATATATATATATATATATATATATATATATATATATTACATATATACTTCTATCCACTCACGTGCACGCACATACAAGACGACAGTTAGACGTACAGACGTGGGGAAAACTATAACAAATGATTATATAGATATTCTAGAACGAGCTGTCCAACACGCTGATTAAGTTTAAGGGCAGTTTAATTATCAATTATAAACTCCCACCACCACAACATCCAAAATTTACATCAAAGCATATACAAATAGTCATTAAAAAAAATCAATGAAGTTCTACAAGAAATGATAGCCCACAGTTATGATCTTCCCTCGATGTTTAGCCCACAGTCCCGTTAGGAGAACGATGATAGTCCAAAGAGTCACAGATACATATGATTTGGGTCTAATATTTTCCCCTTTTGAAGGTATGAACTGACTTTGATAGCAGTATCTATTCTAAGGAAAAATATAGTTTAGCAACAAAATCCTGCATAAGGAAAGTTACAAAGTGAGTGAATCAAACGAAGAACATCCTTCAGTCTACTTTCACTCGGTCCTTTCCTCAGGGCCCTGACTCACACAACCTTACCTACAATCGTGCGGTTGTTCGCCATCTGGCGCAAGCCTTAGTGTACACTTCGTTTAATCTGTCTATCTGTGGATGAAGCGGATACCCAGCTCTGCAGATATTGGTTTCATTCACCGTGTCTGGGGAGCGTCCTCTTCAGGCGATCGTTCTTTCTTTACAGATTTAAGTTAATGTCACTTATTCACGAGGTAAGAGTTAGGGTTCCAGCGGGCACACAGTGTCAGAACCCGAGGTTTCCCTTAATTAGGAAGATGACCGGTGGACAACTTCTCTCAACAGATAATCTTGGTTCACCACACACTTGGTCAAATAATGTCGGAAAAGTTAATATTTTTGTTCTGTAATTATTCTCGCCACAAGGCAGCATGTACATTAGAGTTTGTGAAGAAATATGATCTGGCTCATAGGACCAGTATAAGCATTTATTCTTTAAAAAAACCGTTAGTGGGATTGGTATTCTGTCTATCTCTTGAAGGCACACGCCCTGTCAGACAGGTGTTACTTGAAAACCCACGTGGTTAAAGATATAAAATGTTTATGTTTCTCACAGGTATGTCTCTGTACTAAACGCCGGCAAAGTTGGGTTACCCCAGTATTCACTCAACACAGAACTACGGTATCACAACGAAACTAAGAGATTTCACTTATAAGTTTAAGTATCTAGAACGAAGTGACCACGTCTACTGCACTTGGAGAATGAGTGAAATCAAGTTTCAAATTCTGGTTAATATTTTAAACCAGACAAAGGCTCTTACTATTTCCAGAAAAAACCCGATCTCTCCCCTCTCCTAACACCTACGTTAGCTTAGACGCATGCCGTAACTGCCACCAGTGCGTCTTCACACCTCCGTCTAACTATCTGACCATGAGCGTGCGTGTCAGAGGCGAAATGCCAGACACTCTGTCTGCTCTGAGCGAGCATGTCTGGCGCGATTCACACCTCCGTCTAACTATCGGACAGTGAGCGCTCATGTCAGACGACCCGTCTCCACTGCAGAGGCAATTTTCACACTTCGCCGGGAGCTAGCCTGACGAAAAACTCTCGTGACAGCTGCAAATGTAGACAATTTGTCTGCTCATCATGTCTGATAGACTGAAATCCCACCTAAAATTATCTCGTGCAAGGGACTGAAACGTTAGGTAATCTACTGCGTTTCTAAATGACAAACCAAAACCAGGCGAAAGTTTGAATGGGAAAATAGTAATGTTTATAGTCGCAAACGTACGAATGCGAAAAACACAGGAAAAGGATAAAGAGTGATAATAAAATAGAGGACACGGGTAAAAAAAAAGAAGAGAATATAGAAAATGTATTGATCATAATCTCTATGCGACACTGACTCACCTTTTAATCCACGCCTCTTTTTACTTGACCATATCAAACTAGCTTGTTTACCAACTTTCGCAACCTGTCATTCATAGCAGGGGGCAAACCACGTTCGTTTACGCAAGTTTCTCACGCGAGCTGATCTGTCTATATTACGATAACGAGCAGATCGCACGTGGGAAACACGTGGAAGAGTAACGGCCTTTGAAGATTCTCTATAAGGGAGCAAATCCTTTGATCTCGAGAAACAGGAAAAATCTCGGACGGGAGCCCGCTACACGGGTTAAGCTTTTGTTGTCGATTAGCAACGGCCGACAGAAGCGACCGTAAAACCCTTTATCTGGGAAACGTAGTTTCAGATTTCTCTGCTGGGAAGCAGAGTGTGAGAATTCACATCTTCTAGAGATCATAACAACATGATCGTATATAAACTGCGTCTTTCTCAAATCAGTTATCAGAGTCGCTCAGATTTTTTCGGAGAGTCTAAACACGTTATCTAGAACCATTGGGAATAGATGTGTTAATAGTTCGTGGTGTTTTCTTTCTGGATTTCTGGTAATATATAAATTTGTGCTTAAGCGTATTAAAGTGTTAAAAGTTTTAGCATCTTAAATTCACTGTGATGTTCTAGGTGTTAAGACTAGCAAATTAAATAACGCGTAGCTATTTTTATTCCAGACGTTTCAGTTGTAATGTAAATTTAATCACCCGCTTTACACAGAAAGAGACAGTTTAGTTGACTAATAAATACACTAGGCGACTAATAATTGACGGAATACAATTCACTTTTATTTCATTGTGTGTAATTTAGTAAGTGATTGTGTTTGACTATCTCATGAGACTAAACAAACAGATGCAGACAATCTAATAGTTATTAATGACAGGCGATATTTGTTGAGTGCGCGTAGGGATAATTTAATCATAACTGACCAGATAGGAATAGGCTAGAGAAAACGTGTGTAGATATTATTAGCAGTAATTTTTTCATAATGTTCCTATATTTTTAGGCATGACCTGATCAACGGCGACCAGCGGTTTTTTTTATGTGGCTATATCTTGGGCCTTGTCTCCATTTTACTGATTGGATTAAAGTTGTCTTTTATTGGCTTACGCGTCTCCCAGTTCAGTTGTGAACAGGACCGGCCACAACGACTAACGAACATTTTAATAGTAAAGTTTAACTGGACTTACAAATACCCAGATATAATTTTTTGCATTTTTATCAGCCCACTGGGGCGTGACAGATTTAACAGTCTCCCGACGTTTGATAGTTGTCTCCAAGTGGATTTATTTATCCAGAAGAGTTACGCTATTTCAGAATCGGCACTCACCAGAGCCAGCCGATAGGATTTACCATCATCATCAAGTAACAATAATTAACAGTTTAGCAATCATATGTTTTCCTACTGATTACGGTGAATACCAGATCTCAGAGAGTCTCGGCTTTAACTATCCATTGTGACATTGTGTATCCAGGAAATCAACCACCAAATTAGGCGTTCCCCTTATAAAATTTAATTATTGAAAGGAGGGACTGGGGCCCAATTCGGACAATAATTACTCTGGACCTTACATATATTCATGGATTTTTACGTCCAACAGATTGTCTCACAAGAATAGGGTAAGAAGTGAGATTGTGTGGCCGCGTATGGCAGAGAGAGAGAGAGAGAGAGAGAGAGAGAGAGAGAGAGAGAGAGAGAGAGAGAGAGAGAGAGAGAAATATTCTTCTTTAGTACAGGAAACACTGTATCATATGCACTCTGTTCGACTATTGTTTAATTTTATTGGATAACGTTTAGTGGGAACTGTGTTCTTTCTTTACTGTCTATACTGTAACCTATTGCTAACCTTTAACCTTTGGGGTTATTGACTTGGTGTGTTCTTATCTTCTCAATGAGGGGAGGGCATAGGTATTCTGTTATTTTTATATGCATGTAATTCTGATGTATTTGATCTTTCTCGGTTAGATATTCGATGTTGTAAAGTTTAGTGATAATAAACAACAAAAGAACTAACTTTGTGTGTGTTGGTCAGACCCATACCCAAATTTACCATCGTTTTTCACGTTTGTGTGTCTTGTGGTCACATAATTGTGTGTGCGTGTATAGTTAAACTTATATGTTCATATAGGGAGCGAAAGATTGTCTTATACTAAATTATAGTCGTATAGATAGGCTGGACTAGAGAAACTATTCAGTCCAGAGACAGATCTTCTCCTTAAACTATTCACTCGTGAAATCTATTTCTTACACCTGTACTTCTCACGTATTATCACCATCCCCTATACTCAGGCGGGACCATACATAACTTTAAAACCTATCTAAGCACGACAGCCCTGTACCCGAGCAGAGAAGCCCCAACCGGATTTCTCACCCCGGATCACCGACCCATCTGTATACACGATGGCATCACCATCTCCGGAAAGATCATGTATCAGTTGATTAATTTCCAGTTCTGCTATTCTATTCCCCCAATTTCTACACTCTCTCCCAAGGCTGACGATGGCCCGCTGGTAGTTATCCCAGTTGTCATCTGACATACACCATTCTTCTCCCTTGAATATATTGTCAACTTTAGCCACCTGCTTGATAGTTGTCTCTGTCTGTGCCATCCCTCTCTTTATTCTTGCTCCCTTAATGTTAGCTATGTTACCATGCAGAGGGTGCCGTTTGTCTGTGGATACTCGCATATAGGCTTTTGCTTGGGCCACCGCATATCTGGATTTAATCGACAGCACTCAAAGCATGTATCTCATTGTCACAATGGGGGTATCTCGCGTACAGCCCAAGACTATGCGCATCCCTTCATTCTGAATGCGTTCTAGTCATTCACATTGTGTTATTGACAGCGTGAGTATTCCCAGTCCATACTCAATGACCGATATGACTAGCTGTTGTTAAAGAAGAAATAGTAATCTCTGCTCCAGACGCGCCGCGGCCATTATTTTCAGGGCCGCTAGACCTCTCCTGCATTTCTGTGTGATGTGCTCAACATGGTACTTATACGAGAGCCCGCGACCAAATGTAACTTCAAAGTATTTCAGCTTTTCTTGCCTTTCAATTTTCTTTCCATTGAGAGTAATATCTGGGAAGTCTGTTTTCACAATGGAGTTGTTCAAATTCAAGGAAATTGTAAGGTAATAGAAATGAAAAATAAATTATACATACAATCTACTGCTAACATACATACAGATTACACACATATTGGTTAAATACTATATATTCATATAATTCAATAGTTAAAAATTACTAAATATTCAATGGGAGCCTTGTACTTGCATTATGTTCACTAGATTTTCAATTTTAGGCTTCACTGAAGTTAAAGACAGTCTCAAAGCTGGTTCTACTTGCAAACGGTTTCTTTGTTTTGTTTTTATAGCACTAAGAGCAGAAAATGCGGTTTCACACAAGTAGGTTGAGTGAAAAGGAAGAAGTACTTTAAACGCTTTTTCACTCAGTGTTGGGTATTCTTCACGACTTTGAACCCAGAAAGTTGTGACATTAATACAGTTACTTTTCACTCAGTTGTTCTTGCTCTGAACGTGACAGGTTGTAATTTTCATCAGGTAAAAATGGATCCACAACCCACAAATTTCCTGATATACGATCACTAAAAACGTAGGGAGGATCAGAGCAAAATAAAAACACTTAATACCAAATCGATAACGCAGCCGCGGACCACCTGATAATGCGCCACGGAACATAAGTGGTCCGCATACTACAGGTTGGGAACCACTGTTCTAGGGTACATAATCTTGACACAAGCGCTGCTTAAGAATGTATATCACAGATTTAATACAATTTAGAACTTTAACAACTTAACTATATTCCTGTGAAATTCGTTAAATGTTTACTTAAAAAATACTGATTATAGGCCTACTTGCATTACATAGATCTCTTGGAAGTCATGTTCAATTTCCGAGAGCAAAACGCCGGACAAATTGCACTGAAAAAAGGCTCCCGGGCGCACAATCTTAAGGTAAAAAAGAGGACAAATCCGGGGGAAAGAGGACAGATGGTTACCTTAATATATATAATTCATATTATTCCCGGAAAATTTCCAACACTCATCCCGACTCCCGGGAAATTTCAAGTCGGGAAAAATCAAAAACACTAGCCTATTCTTAAATAAATAATGGAGGAAAGCTTGAGTCCTGTGAATAGTAAATAAATTAGTAAATGAATAAATAAAGGTAATTAACAGGTACTCGTTGGACATTAAGGATGACACTAGACAACTGGGTGCAAAATTGGCTGAGCGTCCTTTCACGATGTACTGTCGAAGCAAGGCGATGGCGCTTTTTGGTTGGTTCTAGGTTCGATTTCCGGTAAGCCTATCACTTATAGACAAGGTGAAAAGGGGGGAGAAAGTCCGAGTGCGTCATATATTACACCAAATCCACCAACTATCTGTCATCAGCCATACAAGCATCCCTTCAGACTACCCATTTTCCTCTCACCATCGTTGATCCGTATACATTAATTTTAGTTCTTGTTATATACTGTTTTACTATATTGTGCAGTTCTCTAGGTCTATCTATTCTCAACACCTATTCCACAGTTATGGATGAGTTCATCATCAGTTGCCATCTCCACAACGAAGGTTGGCTGTAATGGATCTCCAACGTCTTCTGTCTCTTGTCTTGGTGGTGCACTCTGATAGACTCTTTCCTGTCCATCTCTTGATGTTATCTTCCCACCTATAGCGCTGTCTTCCCCTTGCACGTTTGCCTTCAGCTCCCTTTCTGTTATGGTCTTCTGCAAGGTGTTATGCCTTTTTATGTGGCCAAAGTATTTTAGCTGCCGAACCTTGATCTCCCTCATTAGTTCTCTTTTCATACCTAGATGTTCTAGGACCTCTTTATTTGTTTTCATCTCTTTCCATGAGATACGCCCCATTCTTCTATATATGCACATTTCAAGAGCCTCAATTCTTTCTTCCAAATGCTTATTCATCGTCCATGTTTCCGCACCATACAGAAATGCAGAATATATATATGGATGAGTTGCATTCCTGTAAATAATCTAAATATTGGTTTTCTCTGTTGTTCAAACTTCCTACATTTCAGTAGGAAATGCTCTATATAATTTTTTTCTAGGCACTCTGCACAGTAAGGTTCTTCTATTCTAAAATAGCCCATTCCTAGTTGCAGTCTAAGAAGTTTCTTATTGCTAGGAATTTTTAGTTCTCTAGATACCTCACATGTCTACCCTTCAGACTTCCATCCTACTCTACTGTCCATTCCTCAGTTATTATTCGTTGAATTAAGCTTTTGATATCTGTTTTACCCATCCCCATGTTTATTTGGTTTCTATTATTTCTTTATCCACCTTTTCATGTCCTTTTATGCCAACATTTGAAGGTATCCAAGCTTTTAGAACAGAACATTCAAGTTTTATTCCTCAATCGGCATTTTCAAAACAGGAGAGTATTGCCTGGCACCGGATATTGAAAGCGTTGTTGGTGTTAACTAGGCTCTAGTGTTAACACTTTGCCCACCTGGTGGTAGTGAAACTGTTTCAGTCAGTGTATTTATTTATGAAACCTTGCAAAAGCAAACCATGTCTTTAAAAAATTTGCCTCTACTCTTTATAAATCTTGGAGGAGAAATGATGTACATTCTAGATCAAAGACTGCGAGCCCAAAGCATTGCGCAAGAAAAATCTAAGAAAGGTAGGCCTAAACATTCTGATGATAGGCCTCATAATATAGGCCTAAACAATTCACGCCGGCGAAAAGGCAGCCAAGGCTAACAGACCGACATCTAAATCGTGCATATAATCATGTATCTTTGGCTGCTGTTTTATAATGGCCGTTATCTCCCCAACCCTTTTTTAAAAATGTAGCTATTTTTTTCATATGATTTGAAGTCAGTACTTTTAAGAAAGGTTTAAAAAAAATACTTTTAACGTTGTGAATTATGTGCTATAAAATAAAATGGGAACAAAACATTTAGCGGCAATAGTATCACTTACAAATGGTTACAACGCATTTCGCTATGTTAAACAAACGTTTAGTGGTGTTATAACACGTTGAGCAGTAATAGTAAAAATATTTATAGCTATAATATACTGAAGCACATTAAAAACGCACCACCTGTATAATTCAGGAACAGAGTGTGAAATGTAAATATAAGTGTTTACATATTTGGATTCTTTATTCATTTTCCTATGAATCCATGCTGGTCATTAATTTGTACATTTGATTGTTATGAAATTCTGTGCAGGCAAAGGAGAAAATCAAAAATGCAACCAATAAAAAAATTCATTCACACTATCCTCAGTATCTGGTATGTCCACCATGTGCTTGCAAACAAGCTTGGCAGCGGCTCCGCATGGAATGCACAAGTCTCTGAAGGAAATTCTGGGGAATCAAGTCTCATTCACGTGTAAGAGCAGCTTCGAGCTGTTGCAGATTAGCTGGAGAACCTTGCCTGTAGACTCTGCGTCCAAGCTCATCCCACAGATGTTCTATAGGGGACATCTCTGGTGATAGGGCAAGCCAATCAATCGTTACAATGTTCTGCTGCTGTAGATATTGCTTTGTAATGCATGCGGTGTGCACTGCTGGAGAAGCTGCAAGTCTGGATAACTTGTGAACGCAGGAGCAACCAATGCATCCAGAACCTCATCTCGATATGTCACAGCATTAACATTTCCACGGAAGACGTGAAGAGGCAAATGTGAATACTGCCACCTCCAAATCGGTTGTGCTGACGAACACAGCAATCTGCAAAGCGCTGTCCACACCGTCGCCAAATCCGCATACGTCCATCAGCAAAGGATATGTTGAATCTGCTCTCGTCTGTGAATAGGACAGCATTCCACTGCAGTCTAGTCCATCTGACATGTTGCTCTGCCCATTGCAGGCGCTACTGACGACGTCTGTGAGTCAAGTTTGGCCCAACATAAGGTCGTCTTGCAGTAAGACCTGTATCTCTGAGTCGTCATATGACTGTCATTCGAGAGACTTGCCCACGTCTACCCACTATTGCTCTTGCTGTTTGACTTGCCGGGAGAGAACGATTCCTTAGGTGACTCAGCACAAAATGACGATCTTGCGCAGGGGTAGTAACTTGTGGTTGGCCACTCCGAAGTCTATCCCGGGCACTGCCAGTGGTTCCGTAACAATTCATTGAGACGTACAATAGTGCTGTGGTGGCAATTCATCCTTCTGGCAATGGCCCGCGAGCTCATTCCGGTCTCCAACATACCAATGGCTCGTTGGCGGTCGTTTTCAGATAGTCGGGGCATTTCAAGCACATGTACTGGGTGTTTTGTCTCAACGGCCTTTTTATACCGAGTATACTGCCACAACGCGTACACATTTTCAGGGTCATAGCTGTTGGGAATCGTGTTGCACGTGTACTTTCATTGTTTTCATGTAGTCTGTACACAAACCCGTGGGTTGAATCATGCACTTTCCATTCCAGCAGCCATTCGCTCTCTACCTCATGACAAACACGGGGAAAATCCATTCCCACACTTTTTTTTCCCAGCTTCTCGACATCAGTATATATAATAGTGGTGCGTTTTAAATGTGCTTCAATATAGTTTGACGTTTTTTTTTTTAATGATGAAAAATATCCCTTTTAGCCTCTGGTGGGTTATAATTAGGATATATATTGTTTTCAATTCCAAATAATATGAACAACTGCCGATATGGGAAAGTGGCATCACACCTGTCAAATCATTGTAAATAGGGCAAATCACAACCACCAATTATGCTTGTATGTAAAAAAAAAAAAACCCAAACAAACAAAAACAAGATAAAACAGAACAAAATCAAACAAAAACTCCAATCAAGAATAATATTAAGGGGAAGGGGTGTAAAGGCCTGGTGGTTCCAGTTATATAACTGACTTTAACAGATATTTAATTGACTTTCACCTGTCAAAAGTCATATGTATTGTAAGAACAGCATCAGACCTTCACATTCCCAATTACTATAAATTAACTTTTGTTCTAGTTAAATACTGTTTGACTATATTATGCAGTTCCCTAGGTCTGCCCTAGTCTGTCTATTCTTAACACCTCTTCTATATTTATAGGTGTAGTGGATTTGATGGTATTGTATGATGGTGATATTACTAAGTGTGATGCATGAGGTCAGCTGTGAAGGCTCCTGAGATAAAATGTAGCTGTGAATTGTCAGAAGGCCCTTCGTGCTACCACTACGACCTCACACCTATCTTTTTTTACTAATGAATGTGGCTACGTTAAATGTCTAGGGTAATGATATGTAATGTGTTGTGGTAGTTTACATACACACACACAGATATTTACTAAGTCTAATAATACTAATAAATGTTATAATACACTGAACTAACTCAAGTGTATAAAATTTGGATAGTAATTTTCTTACATTTATTTGTTCTGGACCAAGGTTTTATTTTGGCCAGAACATATGAAAGGTTTAGTAATTATGAAAGAAATGCATGAATATTACATAATAAATGCAAGTTGTGTACATATATATGTTACTAGACTAGTTAATATTATTACTGTTTATAGTAGTAATCTATTTGGGAGAACATTTAATGGATGTGTTGTTGGGGTGGCCTCATCACTCCCTGTCTATGGTGACTACACATTGTCCAGTTATTTGATGGAATTTTTATGGGTGTGTTAGCAAATAAGTTGAGTTGGTGAATTCTAAGCAGACCAGGCGCTCACGTAGCTTGAATGTGTAGCTCTGGTGCTGAGATCTGGTGGCCCCACCTCTCCGTGCTTGGGGGCAATATCAGAAGTTTGGTGGCCCCACCTCTCCGTGCTTGGGGGCTATAATAGGCTGCTCTGACAAAAAGTTACTGCACGGGTCCACCCTTGTAATATTTAGCAACTCACTTGACACCGCATTGATGCCAACTGAAACTCACAGTTCTGCAATCAAAGTATTAGTCATGTGTCAGAATTCCATCCTCTAACCATTTCTGGACACAACACTACACAACAATAACATCACATAGACGGGTCAGATCTTTCTGACCAAACAACACAGCTTACCAAGTTGGTTTCACATAGGATAAGTTCTCCCAGACTACGTATTCTGAAATATGTTCATTAGCTTCCTGCCATAGAATAGGATAGGTGATATGTTTCACTGATCTCAACACTTGATCTGTCCTTCATAATCCTTGCTGGAGTTTATGTATTTTATTTGTCTCTAGACCCTGAACTGGGGCGGGGGGTCTAGAGCGAATCCTTACTTGTTGTAAGGGACAGATTATGCTATTGCAGTATCAAATCACTCGAAACATTAAACAAATATTAAAATGTACAAAGAAATAATTTCAGTCTTACCAGAATTATGAATATAGAACAGTTAAATGCTAGCAAAACTCAGCTGAGCTGCTGGCCTTAGGATGGCGTCCCTCTAAAGATTTCAGTAGCTTCTGGTAATTACACCACTTAATAATTCACTGCTGTATACCGCTCCACCTATGTCCCAGTCTTGACATATGGATGCGAGTCATGGGCAATGACTACAACCCATAAAAGCCAGATCCAAACCTCAGAAATGAGGTATCTGAGGAAGGTGGTTGAAGTAACAAGAAGAGACATGGTACGCAACCAGACGATACGTCAAGGCCTAAAATGCCACCCCCTACAGACCCAAGTAGAACAGTCCCAACTAAGAGTGTTTGGCCATGTCTGCAGAATGGGAGAAGATCAGCTACCACGACAAGCATGGGAAACAAAGAGCCAAGGATCCAGACCCCGAGGACGACCCAGAGTCCGCTGGGAGGACAACATTAGACAATCTTTGAAGGACCGAGGACTAGAATGGAACCAGGCCAGGAGGAAGACAGCCGATAGAATAGTCTGGCGCTCTCTCTTCCAAACCTCTACACCTCACGGTAGAAGGGGAACGACTAAGTAAGTAAATAATTCACTGTGTCTACTAGGACAACTTATAATGAATGGCACAAAATGCGCGTCTGAGCGCCGATAATATATTCATCTATGGCCAATCACTGCCTTTTCTTTTTTCAAATTCAAATATCCTACCAAAAAGTCATTTCAGTCATCCCTCAGTCAAGTATGCCTTATTGTCTGTTGGTCCGTCCGTCTCTACTTGCGTTTCACAAAAAAACACTTGTTTTTTGAACCAACCCTGCCTTCCCCTACACAATTTTGCCTTTAAAGTTATTTTTAGCCACAATTCACCATCCCACCCCGTCTCTTCATTCCAACTAGATTTTAGCACTTGCGTCTTCAAGGTCACAATTTTTTGAAAATTAGTGACATGTTTTATTTCAATGTAGTCGATCGTTGATATGAACAACACAGTCTTTTGTCAATATCTTTCTTATTATCTGTCCGTCTATATAAATGAAAGCATATTATTTCACTGCTCAAGATGGGCCATCCGGCCAGCTAGGTTTTATATTCCTAACATTATTATTAAGAAAAGTTACTTTTTCAAATATTTTCTAGAATCTTCTGGAATGCGTTCATCACTGCATTCGAATAAACGGACTAAGTTATCGCAAAAGCGTCCAAGAAATGACTGTGACGTATAATATCCAAGGTCCCTTTTGTCGATTTCTTTACTTTATGTCAACTTGGGGAACGTGACTTTTTCCTCCTTTCCCCACCAATTTGCGTCCTTTTCCTTGCTAGTTTCAAGCACGCGTTCAGTCAGATTTTTCCTTTTGATCTCCGTTCTCATCCCGTTCCGTTTTGCCTTCAAGTCTAACAATTTAATTTCCATGGCTGGTGATGACCCGCGGCGTGGGCGATCATGTATTCTAGCAGCTTACGCATTAGTTTTTATCCTTACGTTGTATCATTGGAGATATTTTAACGTTGCATCACGGTTAATTTTGTGACACATCTCCCCACTTGAAAACATGCCTACGGCAAGTTCTAAAACCAGTGATACACATAGATAAAATCTCTCCTTACGCCTGCCATTACTCTAATTTTGATCACAGGGGTGCCGACTGAGGAAATCTGCACCGACATTCAATTTGCCTGGGATATATTGGATACTAAACTGATAAGGTGGAAGCAATAAAGACCACCTCAGCAATCTTGCGTTTTCATGCTTAGCCTGAGATAAGAATATGAGAGGCTGATGATCCGTCTCGACCACAAAAGTCCTACCATACAGATAGATTTGAAACTTCTTTATTGCCCAGATTAACGCTAAACATTCTTTTTCGCTTGTGGAGTATCCTTGTTCTGCCTTATTCAATTTGCGGCTTGCATAAGCGACTGGTTTCAGTTCCCCATCAGGTGAAGATGATCTTTGCAACAAAGCCGCTCCGAGTCCTACATTACTTGCATCGGTTCTTAAGACAAAGTCCTGTGTCAAATCAGGCAGTTTGAGAATAGGCTTGCTAGTGAGTTTTTCCTTTAAGTCTTGGAACGCTAATTCACTTTGCGCAGTCCAATTAATTTTATCTGGAAGTCCCTTGCGAGTCAGATCAGTCAGAGGAGCACAAATAGAGTTAAAATCTTTGATATATTTTTGATAAAATCCGCATAACAACACGAATGATCGCACATCCTTTTTTGTTTGTGGTCTAGGTGCTCTCTGCAGTTTTTCCAAGTTCTTGGGATCAGGGGTCATGCTACCCTGATATACAGTGTGTCCCAAGAATTCCAACTCTTTGCATCCAATACAACATTTTGTTGGCCTAGCAGTCAAGTTCGCCTCCCTAAGCCTATTAAATAACATTTCTAGAGCTTCAATGTGTTCTTCAAATGTCTCTGTGGCGACGAGAATATCATCCATGAAATTCGTGATACATGGGTTATTCAGGGGATCCAACAATTTGCGCATCATCCTTGAAAATACACTCGGAGCATTTTTCAGTCCGAATGGTAGCATGTTGAATTCATAATGTCCATCCGAAGTGCTAAATGCCAAATAAGGTCTCACTTCAGGCTTCACTGGGATCTGGTAATAGCCTTTACTAAGATCCACCTTTGAAAAGTATTTTGCCTTGTTCAGTCTGGCAAATAACTGTTTTGTGTCTGGTAATGGATCCACTTGTCCTTCTGTGACAGCATTCAGTTTCCTGTAATCTATGCACAGTCTGTGTTCCCCAGACGGTTTTCTCAACAATACGACACTAGAACTAAAAGATGATTCACTGTGTGAAATAATCCCCTCCTTCAACAAATAATCTATTTCTTCCTTCAATGCCTTCTCCTTCGCCAACGGAATAGAATAGGCTCTCATACAGATTGGGTTTGAGTCTACCAGTTTCATGTCATACTGTAGCAAATTTGTATGGCCTGGTTTATCTGTTAATACATCTGTATGTTCCTCCAGAACCTGTTGAACTCTCTCCCTCTGGTTTTTAGTCAGGTGCTTACTGACTTTTACCTGTGCTGCTGTTTCACAAGGATGTAATGGGTATTCATGTGAGGTGAGTGGTTCCTTTTGCATTTGAGTTGCGATAGCTAAGGTCAGTAAGGGGGTACTTTCCTGGAGTGGTCTGTCCAGATACTTCTTTAACAGGTTTACATGATAAACTTTCTCCTTCCCCTTTTTGTCAATTTTATAGTTTGTTCTAGACACCTTCTCTAGAACCGTATATGGACCTTGCCATCCAATTTGTAATTTATTCTGGCTACCGGGTAGTAGAAGCAGCACCTTCTCTCCCACTGCCAGTTCTCTGTCCTTTGCCTTCCTATTAAAAATATGCTGCATGTTTCTTCCTGGCTTGTTTCAAATTATCATTTGCCAGTTTCCATCCAGCTTTCAAACGAGTGGTCAGTTCGTTCACGTATTGATAAGATGAGGTAACAGTCTCTTCCGCCTTCTCATCTGTCCAGGTCCTTAATAGGGCTTCTAATGGACCTTTTATTGGCCTCCCAAATAGCAGAGTTGCGGGAGCCATCCCGGTTGAACTATGTGGTACCTCCCGATACGCAAACAATGCGGCGGGCAGGAATTGATCCCACAGATCCGGTTTTTCGTGTGCCAGCTTTCTCAGGATAGAAATGAGAGTCCCGTTGAACCTCTCTACCTGGCCGTTCCCTTGCGGATGGTACGGACTACAATGAAAGTGTCTGGCTTGAAATAGCTTAAAAACTTCTTCCGTTAGTTTCCCCTTGAACTGAGAGCCATTATCCGTCAAGATTTGATGCGGGAATCCTAATCGGGTAAATATTGTAAGTAGTGCCTCTGCTACATGTTTTGAATCAATGGATGGCAGGGCTACCGCCTCTCCCCACATAGAACAAGTGTCCACCAGAGTAAGGATGTAACTGTTCCTCCTCTTGGTCCGAGTGAGAGGTCCTACAATATCCACTGCAACCCTCTCAAAAGGTGTTCCCACTATGGGCATTTCCCCTAGAGTTGCAGGAGCAGTCCAGTGCTTTGGAGCTACCCTTTGACATTATGGGCAGGATTTGACATATCTTTTTATATCCTCCGTTATCCCTGGCCAGAAGTAATGACAAGCTATACGCTGTCCTGTGGCGCTGATCCCCATGTGACCACTGAAGGGAATCGCATGCCCGAGTTCCATCACTTTATCCCTATATGAAGTGGGAAGAACCAGCTGGTTGTGACCATTTGTTCCAGTTCCGGCCTTCCTGTATAAGAGTTTGTTCTTCATAAAATATTCCCCCTTGCTCGGAGGTGTGTGGCATTTGGGCAATTTTTTAAAACATGGCTTGAGTGTCCTATCCTCAGCCTGCGCCTTCCTCATCTCCTCTGGATGAGCATTTATAGGTTCACCTTCTTCCTCCTTCTTCTGTGACCTGGTCTGCACTGTCGCCATGATCACAGGTCTCTCGGGATTCCCCAAGAAGACGTATCTACACCCCAATATCAGAGGGTAGATTGGTTCATCTATCACTGCTGCTCTGATTTCTCCTTCCACATAGCGAGTTTTCACCGTTATCCTTGCGATGGGAAGTGTCATGAGTGGTATGTCCTTAGTCGCCCCTTGTATTTCCACTGTTTCTGTGGTATACTGACTTGGGTCCACTAGGCTAGACTTCACAACTGAATCATAATCCAAACCTGTATCATAAAGGCACCTTATGGTGACCCCATTACAAATAACATCCTCACAAACTGGGGGGGTGATAAGGTTCCTGCTGTCCATTAGGATTAACCTTTAATCTTTGAGTCCCCGACTTCATTGCAGCAATGTTTGAAGGTTTCCTTCTACAAAATTCGGTGTTATGGTTATCTTTCTTGCACCATTTACACCATCTTTTTCCTTGGTTAAACGGTTTTCTTTCATTGGATTTTTGGTCATTGAACTGTGAGTTTCTGTCTCGGTAGTCATTTCTTGGCCGTTCAAAGTTTGTCCTACCTTTATTTCCCTGTTCTCTATTATCAAATTTATTAAATTGCTGTGGAGCTTTAAAATTGTCTATGTGCTTCTTTTTAGCACCACTTATCTCTGCCTGGGCTGCCTGATACCTCTCAGCGACATTTAAAACCTCCCCCAACTTCTCTGCACCTTGTTCCATGAGAAATTTTCTCATGTCTGGAGCCATGGACTCTCTCAATTGCTCAATCATGATCATTTCTTTAAGATCTTGGGTCTTCCCCAGAGCAGTCCATTTCTCCAAATAGGTTTCCAGTCTGGCAGAGAATTGGTGGTTTGTCTCCCCAGACAACAGTTTCATTCATTCATAACCCTCCACTCCTTAAGGAGCATAGGCCTTCAACAAACACATGCCAAGTCCTCCTGTCACGTGCCATCATCTCAAGTTCTTTCCATGTTCTTTTCATCATTTTCACCTCTGTTTCCAACTCTCTTCTCCATGTACTTCTTGGTCTTCCTCTGCCTCTCTTGCCCTGGGGGTTCCAGAACAAAGACTGCCTTGTAATGCTATCAACAGGTTTCCTCAGTGTGTGTCCTATCCATCGCCATCGTCTTCTTCTCATCTCTTGTTCCACCGGCACCTGTCCAGCTCTTGTCATCAGTTCCACATTGGTAACCCTGTCATACCATTTTAATCCCTCTATTCTACGCAAGCACCCATTTATGAAAGTCTGTAGCTTTTTGGTTGTTGTCTTTGTTGTTCTCCATGTCTCCGAGCCATACAATAGGACTGACTTCACATTTGAGTTGAAGATTCTTATTTTCGTGTTGGATCCTATTTCTCTTGATCTCCATATATTTCCCAATGCAATGAAAGCTCCTCTTGCCTTTTGTATTCTTATTTTGATATCGCTGTCTGTCCCTCCAACTTTATCTATATTACTGCCAAGATATGTGTATGATTCTACATCTTGTATTGGTGTTTCTTCAAGTTCAACCCTGTTTTCATTATTTTTGTCTTTTCCCTGTGTATTTTCAGACCCAATTGCTGTGACCTCTCATCGAGTGTTTTCAATTTGTCCTGCATCTGATTACGGTTATGGGACAGGAGAGCCAAGTCATCAGCAAAATCCAGACTGCTTAGTCAGAGTCCACTGGATTCCATTTCTGTTGTGTGTTGTCGATGATCTCATAACCCAATCTATTGCCAGCAAGAAAAGAAATGGAGACAAGAGGCATCCCTGTCGCACTCCTGTTCTTATCCCAAATGGTTCTGTAAGCTGTCCTTCATGAAGAACTCTGCACGTCATGTCTTCATAGGTTTTCTTTATTAAATTAATGATCTTCAGGGGAACTCCATAATGCCTCATCAATTTCCAAAGTGATTCTCTGTCCACACTGTCAAATGCTTTTTCGTAGTCCACAAATCCGATGTATAGTGGTGAATTCCATTCCAGACTTTGTTCAGCTATTATTCTCAAAGTGGCTATCTGGTCTTTACATGATCTGTTTTGTCGAAAACCTGCTTGTTCATCTCTCAATTTCTTGTCTATGGACTCCTTTAATCTCTCAAGGATAATCCTGTTCAATACCTTTCCTGGCACTGAGACAACAGTTTGGCATTTCTAAATTTCTTACGATAAAATTCCCCATTTTTTTCGTACCTCAATAACAAAGCCTGCTTTAACATGTCATAATTCTCCTGGTCTTCTCAGTTCATTTTTGCGAAGACTTCGTAAGAAGTACCTCTCAGTCCCTGTGATAGCTTTAAACTCCAACTCTCTCTCTCTAACCCATATGTAGTAGCTAATAACTCAAAACGTCCTAGGTACCCCTCTATGTCATCGTCTTTTTCAACAAAATGGTCTAAATGAAACCCCATAGCTGAGTTTGAGGCTCCCAGACTGGGCGTAGCATCTGAGGCAAAAGGGCTGGCACCATTTTCAGGAGCCTGGCCTTGTAGCTCCAGCTCCCTGAGTCGTAATTCGTGCTCCCTCTGCAACCTTCTATCTTCTGCCTCCCTTTCGGCCTTTTTATCTTCTGCCTCCCTTTGCTGTCGTTTGTCTTCTGCCTCAATCTGCAGCCTCTTAATTTCTCTATCAGCCTCTAACCTCTTCTCTTCAGCCAACCTTTCAGACTCTAATTTTCTTTCAGCCTCTTTTTCTAATCTTCTTTCTTCCCTTTCAATATATTTATCACATTCAGCCGTTACATATTGAATTAAAATCTGACCATCCATTCCCATCTCCTTTGCCGTCAGCACAGCAGCTGATCTGAATTTGGCCAGCTCTGCCATACTTTTTAAACAAATCTAGCAATGTGCAAAATAAAATTTCCAACTACTAAAGTAATTCTAATTACTCTAGACTAAATAATTATAATTAGTTAATTAATCAATTAACTACCAATGGCTGTGAAGATTCACCAACTTTTATTTTCAGGGACACTTTTAATTTTAAGGGACACTTTTAATTTTTATAATGTGTTCCCCTAATCTAATTCTCCCCCCAGGAGATCCTAATATACTTAATGGGCTAATTATCCCGGGACAAAGAGACCCCAATATATGTAGTGGATTTGATGGTATTGTATGATGGTGATATTACTAAGTGTGATGCATGAGGTCAGCTGTGAAGGCTCCTGAGATAAAATGTAGCTGTGAATTGTCAGAAGGCCCTTCGTGCTACCACTACGACCTCACACCTATCTTTTTTTACTAATGAATGTGGCTACGTTAAATGTCTAGGGTAATGATATGTAATGTGTTGTGGTAGTTTACATACACACACACAGATATTTACTAAGTCTAATAATACTAATAAATGTTATAATACACTGAACTAACTCAAGTGTGTAAAATTTGGATAGTAATTTTCTTACATTTATTTGTTCTGGACCAAGGTTTTATTTTGGCCAGAACATATGAAAGGTTTAGTAATTATGAAAGAAATGCATGAATATTACATAATAAATGCAAGGTGTGTACATATATATATGTTACTAGACTAGTTAATATTATTACTGTTTATAGTAGTAATCTATTTGGGAGAACATTTAATGGATGTGTTGTTGGGGTGGCCTCATCACTCTATGTCTGTGGTGACTACACATTGTCCAGTTATTTGATGGAATTTTTATGGGTGTGTTAGCAAATAAGTTGAGTTGGTGAATTCTCAGCAGACCAGGCGCTCACGTAGCTTGAATGTGTAGCTCTGGTGCTGAGATCTGGTGGCCCCACCTCTCCGTGCTTGGGGGCAATATCAGAAGTTTGGTGGCCCCACCTCTCCATGCTTGGGGGCTATAATAGGCTGCTCTGACAAAAAGTTACTGCACGGGTCCACCCTTGTAATATTTAGCAACTCACTTGACACCGCATTGATGCCAACTGAAACTCACAGTTCTGCAATCAAAGTATTAGTCATGTGTCAGAATTCCATCCTCTAACCATTTCTGGACACAACACTACACAACAACAACATCACATAGACGGGTCAGATCTTTCTGACCAAACAACACAGCTTACCAAGTTGGTTTCACATAGGATAAGTTCTCCCAGACTACGTATTCTGAAATATGTTCATTAGCTTCCTGCCATAGAATAGGATAGGTGATATGTTTCACTGATCTCAACACTTGATCTGTCCTTCATAATCCTTGCTGGAGTTTATGTATTTTATTTGTCTCTAGACCCTGAACTGGGGCGGGGGGTCTAGAGCGAATCCTTACTTGTTGTAAGGGACAGATTATGCTATTGCAGTATCAAATCACTCGAAACATTAAACAAATATTAAAATGTACAAAGAAATAATTTCAGTCTTACCAGAATTATGAATATAGAACAGTTAAATGCTAGCAAAACTCAGCTGAGCTGCTGGCCTTAGGATGGCGTCCCTCTAAAGATTTCAATAGCTTCTGGGAATTACACCACTTAATAATTCACTGTGTCTACTAGGACAACTTATAATGAATGGCACAAAATGCGCGTCTGAGCGCCGATAATATATTCATCTATGGCCAATCACTGCCTTTTCTTTTTTCAAATTCAAATATCCTACCAAAAAGTCATTTCAGTCATCCCTCAGTCAAGTATGCCTTATTGTCTGTTGGTCCGCCCGTCTCTATTTGCGTTTCACAAAAAAACACACTTGTTTTTTTGAACCAACCCTGCCTTCCCCTACACAATTTTGCCTTTAAAGTTATTTTTAGCCACAATTCACCATCCCACCCCGTCTCTTCATTCCAACTAGATTTTAGCACTTGCGTCTTCAAGGTCACAATTTTTTGAAAATTAGTGACATCTTTTATTTCAATGTAGTCGATCGTTGATATGAACAACACAGTCTTTTGTCAATATCTTTCTTATTATCTGTCCGTCTGTATAAATGAAAGCATATTATTTCACTGCTCAAGATGGGCCATCCGGCCAGCTAGGTTTTATATTCCTAACATTATTATTAAGTAAAGTTACTTTTTCAAATATTTTCTAGAATCTTCTGGAATGCGTTCATCACTGCATTCGAATAAACGGACTAAGTTATCGCAAAAGCGTCCAAGAAATGACTGTGGCGTATAATATCCAAGGTCCCTTTTGTCGATTTCTTTACTTTATGTCAACTTGGGGAACGTGACTTTTTCCTCCTTTCCCCACCAATTTGCGTCCTTTTCCTTGCTAGTTTCAAGCACGCGTTCAGTCAGATTTTTCCTTTTGATCTCCGTTCTCATCCCGTTCCGTTTTGCCTTCAAGTCTAACAATTTAATTTCCATGGGGGGTGATGACCCGCGGCGTGGGCGATCATGTATTCTAGCAGCTTACGCATTAGTTTTTATCCTTACATTGTATCATTGGAGATATTTTAACGTTGCATCACGGTTAATTTTGTGACAATAGGTAAATTTAATGCCTGCAAATAATCTAATATAGGTATTCTCATTTGTTCATACCTCTTACATTTTAACAAGAAATGCTCTATATTATTGTCTTGAAGACATCTTGCACAGTAAGGTTCCTCTATTCTGAAATAGCCTTTTCCCAGCTGTTTGGGCTATGATAGTGAGAAAGTATTCAGCTTTACTTCCTTTAGTGCAAAATGCTTTAACAAGTTTATATAAGTGCACAGGTGTATTATTCTTCTTTTTCTTTGTACACTCAAGATGTCTACTTGAAAATTTTCAAAGAAAGCAGTGGTCAGCTTCAGGTTATTTGCAACTCCATAGAGTTTTTCCGAAAGTGGTACTGGTGACAGCCATAAGTGCTTGCTATGTTCCTCATATGTTGGGCATCTTTGAAGCAGATGTTCAGTAGTCATTTTATCAGTGCACATTTACACTCATCGGTGGTTCCTATCTTTATCTTGTTGAGTAGATGATATCCCAATCTGTTGTGGCCCATGAAGAGTCTGAAGATTATCACTTGTTCTCCTCTGCTGAGCTGGTAATATGCATTATTTTGTGTGTCCTGGATGCTCTGCATCCCATTTGTTTCTGTATCTGGTTCTGATGAAACTCTTTGCCTCTTCAAAAGTTATGCTTGTATCAGGTTGTGGTAGCTTTCCACTTTCCTCTGCTAAACTGTCAGCCTCTTCATTGCCGGAGATTCTACAATGAGATGGGATCCATTGTATCACAACCCTTTTGAATCGCTGACATAGTTTATGGAGCACTACTCTTAAGTTATCCATGTCTGCATTATTCTGGCTCCTCAGCATTGCAACAACTGACAGTGTGTCTATGAAGAAAACAATTTGTATCACGGTGCTTTTCTCTGCCATTAGAATCTTTGCTGCAGCTTTGAAGGCTTCTGACTTTGCTCTGAAGTTAGTTGAGAACTTTCCTGTTGCCACTGACATCTTTTTTTGTTTACCAGTGCTTAAGCACAGAAGCACACATCTACCTCCATTTTCTATTACATTTGTTGCTGATCCATCTGTGTATGCACAGGTGTATAAGAGGAGTAATTAAAAAGTTCATTGAATGAACTCACTTCTACCAAATGCAATAAATATCTGTAGTTGGAGCTTATTACTGCACTTCTTCCCCATATGCATATGCAGACTTGACAAGTTAGCATGTTCCAGTTGCAAAGTAACATTCACTGGTGTAAGCATTTGTTTGGGGTGTTCATAGAAAATGGTGAACATTGCCCTAGTCTTTACTATTGTGCAAGTTAACTGACACTCAGCAGTTTGAGAAATCACTGAAGAGACTGGTATTTCATTTGGTAGATTTCAGTCTATTATGACTGACAGTTTGAAAATGAGATGCACCACACAAAGTTTGTTAAATCATTTTATGATATTGGTGTTGAACCACTTCTTTCCTGATCTGCCAGGGATTTTTTCCCTCTTTGACACCTTTCAGATCACTTGAAAGCAGTCTTCTTTGGCACAGCATCATCTCTGTAGATGGCTGTGAACATTTAATGTGTTTCAATAGATGTCTTGCCAAAAATGAAACATTTTATATTTGCTAGTTGCTCCAGTTTACCTATTTGTGATGAACAGGGTGAAATATGACAAACACATGCTAATACAAAGGAATGCTACTTTGCATTGCGTCATGCTACTTTGCATTGCGTCATGCTAACCTGTGAAAACAGTGCATCTGGATAGGGAAGAGGTACCATAGTAAGCTCCATCAAGAGACATATTGCATTATTACCCCCTTTAGGAGTAGTGAGTTTATTCACTTAACTGTTTTCACTCCTCATGTATTTATGTGTGTATGCACATGTATTTATATAAACTGTTAAAAGGTGTTTTAAGTATAGCAAGAATATTAATGGTGAATGCTGCCATGCAAGGCTGCGCTTGGTGCGCCTGGCGAGGGACCCTCCCAGCTTGGGAAGTGACCTTTTGCAAAAATCCCTCTATGGTAGTGGATCCTTCAACTCGTGGCATTACACCACCCCACCATTTGGCAGGCCTGGTATATTTTACCAGTGTCAAGCTTGCTAAGTTGGTGTAGCCCTTTGGGTTTGCAAGAAAGCCCTGGAACACCACCCCAAATAAAAAAGGGGAAAAAGAGTGAAAACTCAAATCCTCTGGGGATTGAAACTAACAATCAATGCATTGAATGAAAAAAAAAACACGGGTGCTCTCTTTGTAGAGAGTCAGAGTTTCAGTGTTTATTTAAGTGAGTCTGATGATGGACATCTGAGCTCATTTTAGTAGTCAAGTCTGATTTGAAACCCCTGTTGAACATATGACTTCATAGCAGGCATCACATTTTACTGTCTATTGTAACATCCTTGTAGTGCCAATTTTAGATTTTATTTAATTATAATTTTTTCCGAAAAAAAAAAAAAAAAAACTTATTAGTCCATAAGCAGCTATTGTGCCTTGTTTTAACATTTGTTTCATGTATATCCAATAGATACAAGCGAGAATATAAAAATTTTAAAATTGGGAGTGACTTTTCAATTACCCTGTAGATTAGTGGCTGAGCCAGCCACTAGACCTCTTGTATCTTCCTCTACAGCAATGGTTGGCAACCGATCGATCCTGATCTACCAGGAGATCACAGTGGATGATTTGGTCGATCTTTAATTGACTGCAGGGAAAAAAAATTTTCTTTTTAATTAAATAAACTTTGGACTATTCCTCTACCACTGGCATTTAAAATTGCAGTGTCCCCGGGATCAAAGGTACTTTCTCCGACTCCCAATGAAATCTCTTGAGCTGGCTATTAAAATATATTTGTAAACTGCATGAGATAGGAATGCAGTCTTTTCTTTGAAAGATTCATCATTCCCCCCTTCCACTTAAAATCACGCCATGTCCGCTGCATGGAAGATGGTTGCATCCCCAAAGATATTTTCTGCGAGCATTTGGTATTCTACTTATCTGAATTTTGCTCAAAGATGGCCTGACGATTAGCACTGTAATCTACAGACGGAAGGATGGAAGTTTATTAACCTGTTATCGCCTGTTCACAAAATAATTATGTACAACCATGTAATACTGTAACTTAGGCGATGAAGGCAGAACATCTACTTATGCAAGTCCAAATTTGAGTTGGGACACAAAAATTACTTCGACTTATCTGAAAATTCTAGTTTTCAGAATTTGACTTGACCGCAGTTTTTTAACAAAACCAAAGAAGACATTTGGCCAGGACCTTCAGAAATGCTTCTACTTAAGCAAAATTTGATATAAGCGAGTTCCACATAAGTGGACTGCACTGTATATATATATATATATATATATATATATATATATATATATATATATATATATATATATATATATATATTATATATATATATATATATATATATATATATATATGGTAGATCTTTAGAGGGCTCATTGTTACTAAAGTAGGTCCCTAAAGCTCCAGGGTTGCTGACTGCTGCACGACAGCTATGACTTTTGCTGTAAACCTAAGTGCGTGACCAGATCGTTATACTTGGCCAGTTTGAATGAGAGCTGCTTGTCTAATCGGGATTCAGATATATATATATGTGCGTTGTGATGGATAATTTTGAAGAGAGTGTGACAGATTTGATGAACGAATAAAAGATAATAGCTAGATGATAATCTTTCAGATTGCAGGTTGAATGCACTGTCTCTCCTCAGGAATTAGTCCACTAGAAACCTTACTTAAAAGAGAATTCTGGTGAAACTAAACAGGATATTTTCTAGACGATAAATTCTTTCTCAGAAATCCTACAAAGGATTATGTAAGGTCCATAAGGTTGAGAAAGAGATTTGGTGCCGAGCCACATTAAAAATATTCCGACCCAATAGTATTTTTTAAATTATGGCTCTGCCCCCAGGGTGTAGATTTTAATTACTAAAAATTATAAAACCCAATTAAATATTACAAGAAAAACAACAGCCTCTGTTATGTAAAAATTACGAAAATTAAGATAGATTCTCACATATTTTAAAATTTACAAAAAAGGGTGATAGATTCTCACAAATGTTCAAAAATTTACAACTATAAGCTTGGTTAACTAATCTGTTAATGGCTCTGAATGTCAGAATAAATTAACATCATTGTGAATTAGCTTTTCTGTGGTGGTTCTGCTTGGTATTTACGCTACTCATCTGATATTTGAAGTAGCTGCAGTGATGAGTGTACTTCTGCTGCTGGATGTATGTTCTCTAGTTGCCTAAGGGGTATAATTTGTCCCAGCACTCCAGGACCAGTATGGCAAGTAGTTCTATTAGGGTTTCAGAGGATGGCAGGGGCTGCTTCCTCTGTCTTGACTCAGGGCACATCACCAGTCGGCCCTTGAGAACACTGCTTATGGTTACTGGATAGACCCCCGGTGGGTCTCCTGGTAGCACAACCTGGTAGGACTGGATTGACAAACAATTGAAGCTCCATTCGTGGCCTTGCCATAGAAGTCATTTCCCATATCTGCTGGAGGCTTAATTGTCCATCAGAAATAACATTAAAACATCATCCCTAATATCAACAACAATGTGCTATCTGTTATCCGTCTCAACGCATACAGGTGGATCTCAACCTATATCTGGCTTCCTGTTTACCGCATGATTTCGAACCTATGGGCTGTTAGCTTCACCAACTGTGAAGTTTGGGGCTGTGGTCATCAAAAGTTTGAGAACCACTGGTCTACCTTGTGCCCATAAAGCAGTCAAATCAAGTTGGGGTCATTGGTACCAATGGTTTGAGAACCGCTGGGTTATAGTCTCCCACGCTGCCGTAAAATCTGTTGGGGTGTCATTGCTGCCAAGGTTTGAGAACCACTGATTTACATTGTTTTTGCTACTTGAGCATTAAAACTATTTTGGTGTGTTCCTGGTCTCAAAGCCTGAGAACCATTGGCTTACAGTCAGTCAAATTATTACATTCATAAAATGGCTACAGTGCTGTTGCCCATCGTCACATAGCTCTATGTTTATGTTTTAAACATTCATATAACCTAATAGTACAATCTTAGCACAGGATACATGCATATAAACACATTAAACATAATAAGGCTAGTTCACATATGAACCCATAATGTAGCAATCGTTCAGTATTGAAACATGACAATGATAGTTCATAGATGAAACCATACAGTAGAAATCATTCAGTATTAAAACAGATGAAAACCTTCAGTAGAAATAGGTCTAGTTCAGTAGTCTCATGTACAAAATCAAAGAACCTTAATTACTGTCACAATGAAGATGAAAAAGCATTTAGAACTTTGTCTAACAAAAGATACTGAAATAATATGCTATAGATAAACATATGAATATTATTCATGTTATTCAAATGAACAATAATAGATCTACTTACTCGCTCAACTGACCAACATGCTAGTTAAAATGGACATTGCCCCTCTGTATTGCTTGGAGCAATTTTGTCCAGGCAGGTCTGCCGGCTGCTAGCGAGAGAATGCCAGTCATTTCGGCATCGCTAACTTTTTACTGCGTTTTTTCTGCTGGGTCACGTGATCTGGCGTCCCATGTAAGGAGAGGAGAAGAAAATATTCAGTGAGGCACTGGAAGATGAGACAGGTTTGCATTTCAGAGCTGGCATTTGCCAATGATGTTGCCCTGATTGCTAAATCAGAGGCACATCTTCAATCCAACCTGCACGTCTGGAAGGAAGAGCCGGAGAAAAGAGGGATGGTCATCAGCAGCTCCAAAACAAAAACCATGGTGATATTACAAGAGGAAAGAAGGCATCAGATTAAGCTGGGAGAACAGGTCCTGGAGCAGGTCAACCACTTTAAACACCTCGGAGCTGTCATAGACTGGAAGGGAGGTGTGGTGGTTTTTGATGTTACAAATTTTTTACCCACAGGGACAATTGTCCAAACAAATACTGTTAAAATATACTAATAGTGTTACTAAATTTTTAATATTACTAGTTTCTAACACTGGATGGCTGTTTGGGATTCTTTAATCATCCCCAGTTCTTTAATACACCTTTCAATGTTTAATTCTTTGGGGAATATTTTTATTATGTTATACAAGGGTGCACTAGTCTTTGATGCTGATGAAAAGTCGTGTGCCAGATATTATACTTATCTGGCACAACTTGAACTGTCCATATTCTTGCTGTAAAAACGATCACTTTGATACTGGCCCAAAAGTAACAGGGTGGACTCTGTAGACCCCTGTCACTACTGGAAATGAAAAGACTTCTCAACTGCTTTTCACAGACATCTGGCACCAGGCTAGTGCCAGATAAAAACCCTGTAACAATGAAATAATGTCTCCTTGTTGATATCATACTTAAACTGTTATTTCTACAAATTATAATACATAAGAAATAAAGATCTGGGTCATATCTAATTGACCAACCCAGCTCATCCATTACAAAGTGTACCAGTGTTGTTCACATGTCTCTCCTCTCAAGGCGGCCCTGCATCTGCAATAATAATCTTTCTTTTCTTCCATACAATAGGATAGGTGAGCTGTGTCCATCTGGCCACCTAAGAAAACATTTTTATTTCACAAAACATGTGTATTTTACAAAACTGGCAATGTGTTATAGCATAAATCTACCTCTAGGCCCTGCATAAGTCAGCTAAGGACCTATGTCCTTACTGTCGAAATGGCAGTATCTCTCACTCACATTTTAAAACAAAATATATATGAATAATTTCTGCCTTACCATAAATTCAATGAATAAACACAGGTACGTTGATTAGCAGACTTCAGATGTCCTGCTGGCTGGACTGTGATGCCTTTTTGTTTTACTTTAAACGAGGCGTGTTTTTTAAGTAATTCCCGTTTTAAAATAATAATAAAAAAATCATATATAAAAACGATTTATTGCAGCCAAAAGTGGAACACACATTTACATTATTTCTCAACATAGTCACCATTGACTTCAACACATTTTTGGGATCGTGGCACCAGGTTCTTAGTTCCAGTGTCAAGGAAGTCTGCCGCCAGTGTCTTGAACCATTCATTAACGCCTGTCTGCAGTTCATCATCAGTTTCAAACTGCTGGGATGCCAGCCACTTCTTTAGGTGCATGAAAAGGTGGTAATCACTTGGCGCGAGATCGGGACTGTAGGGCGGGTGGTCAAAAATTTCCCAGTGAAATTTTTGCAACAATTGAACAGTTCGATCTGCGGTGTGAGGTCGAGCATTATCGTGCAAAAACACAATCCCAGTGGACAGCAACCCACGTCTTTTGTTATGGATGGCACGTCTAAGTTTTATCAGTGTCACAATAAGCATTGGCATTAACTGTCTTTCCACGTTCAAGAAAATCAATAAACATGACCCCTTCTTTGTCCCAGAAAACAGTGGCCATGATCTTTTTGACAGAAGGTGCTTGCTTAAACTTCTTTGCTTTCGGGGACCATGAGTGTCGCCATTGCATCGACTGTTGCTTTGATTCGACGTTTGTGTAGGAAATCCAGGTCTCATCTACAGTAACAATGTGGCTCAAAAATTCATCTCCTTCATTTCGATAGCGCTGCAAAAATTTTTGAGCCGAAGCCAGGCGTTTCTGCTTGTGTTCATCGGTTAACATTTTCGGCACCCATCTGGTGGCAGACTTCCTTGACACTGGAAATAAGAACCTGGTGCCACGATACCAAAAATGTGTTGAAGTCAATGGTGACTATGTTGAGAAATAATGTAAATGTGTGGTCCACTTTTGGCTGCAATAAATCGTTTTTATATATGATGGTTTTTTTTATTATTTTAAAATGGGAATTACTTAAAAAACGCGCCTCGTATATTTAATTTAATAAGGCAAGTCACACTTCACAGAATTTCCAACAGAATACATGCTTGCTTGTCTCATTTCCAACAACGCATTCAAAATTGTAATCGTTAGTGAATGCAAAATGAATGCAAAACCGCCAGTCTGTCCGTTTGTCTGCACGAACAAATACAGTCTTTTTTCAATAACTTTCTTATCTACTGGGGGATTTTGTATTTTTAAACATATTATTTATCAGGAGAAGATAAGCCATCAAACTAACTAGGTTTTATGATCCTAAACCCATTAATAAAGAAGTCCATATTTTTTCCACAGTTAGTTTCAATTTCCACTATCATATAAATTACACCATCTTTTCTCCTCTCCCGCGTTTTCCAAAACTGAAACTACTAGTCTGTTACGTCATAAAATGGGCTCTTTTGCAGCGAAAGCGCTGTCTGTGTGTTTATATATTTTCTCAGTGTGCCTATAGTCCGAAAAAGTATTGGGTTTTGCGGGGTATTTTTAAATTCTACAAAGCTTGCGACACGTTACCGAACACCTGCCACTGTATCGTTTCGCACTGTCGTCTTGGGTAGCTAGTCCAAGAATCTAACGCTTGACAATTTGTGGCATGTGTTCGCTTTCTCTCTCACTTTTATGCGTTCGTTTATGCCTCCCCTGTTTTATTCTTACTATCTTTCTTGGAACAACTAAGCTTGTCGTTTTCAAAATTTTTACTGTTAACCCTTGACGGGCGAGTTATAAAATCCAATACCACTAGCGCGGCAATAAGGTTTCACACTACGTTCTTATCTCAATGCGATGACTGGCGCGGGGAAAGAAGACGCGTTACAACTTTACTATTTCTACTCATATTATTTTAACTTTTATACTTATAATTAATAATTTTATCGCTGTATCAATGTACTTTATCACACATCTCCCCACTCAAGAACATGCCTGATGCAAGTTCCAAAACAGTGATACACCTAGATAAAATTAACTCCTTACGCCTGATGAATACTCTGATTTGGATCACAGGGATGTCTACTGAGGAAATCTGCACCCACGTTCAGTGACCCCGGAATGTATTCAATAGTGAATGAATATGGCTGTAGGAGTAACGGCCATCGTAATAAACGAGCATTTTCATGCTTTGCCTGTGATAAGAATACGAGGGGCTGATGATCCGTCTGGACCACGAATGTTCTTCCATATAGATAGATCTGGAACTTTCGTATTGCCCATATTAAAGCTAGACATTCTTTCTCGCTTGTTGAATAGTTTTGCTCCGCTGTGTTCAACTTGCGGCTAGCATAAGCGACTGGGTTCAGCTCCCCGTCTGGTGACGATGACCTTTGCAACAAAGTAGCCCCCAGGCCTACATTGCTTGCGTCACTTCTCACCACAAATTCCTGACTCAAATCAGGTAATTTCAAGATTGGCTTGCTTGTAAGTTTTTCCTTTAACTCTTGGTATGCTAATTCACACTGGGCTGACCAAACAATTCTATCTGGATTTCCCGTGCGAGTTAAATCCGTCAGAGGAGCACATATAGAGTTAAAATTTTTGATATATTTCTGATAGAATCCACACAAAGACACGAAAGATCTTACATCTTTCTTGGTTTGTGGCCGCGGTGCTCTCTGTAATTTCTCGAGGTTCTTGGGGTCAGGGGTCATGTTACCCTGATATACAGTATGTCCCAAGAACTCCAACTCTTTACAACCAATACAACATTTTGTTGGTCTAGCCGTCAAATTAGCCTCTCTCAGTCTATCAAACAGCATAGTCAAAGAGTTAATGTGTTCCTCAAATGTTTCCGTAGCAATGAGGATATCATCCATAAAATTTGTGATGCATGTGTTATTTAGTGGATCCAACAATTTTCGCATCATCCTAGAAAACACACTCGGAGCATTTTTCAACCCAAACGGCAACATGTTGAATTCATAATGTCCTTCCGAAGTGCTAAACGCTAAATAAGGTCGGACCTCAGGCTTTACTGGAATCTGATAATAGCCTTTGCTCAGATCCACCTTCGAAAAATATTTTGCCCTGTTTAGCCTGGCAAATAATTGATTTGTGTCCGGTAATGGATCCACCTGATTTTCTGTGACAGCATTCAGTTTCCTGTAATCTATACACAGACGATGTTCCCCAGAGGGTTTACTCAGCAAAACCACACTAGAGCTATACGGAGATTCGCTATGAGAAATAATCCCTTCTTTCAATAGGTACTCAATCTCCTCTTTCAAAGCTTTCTCCTTGGCAAACGGGATCGTGTAGGCTCTCATACAGATCGGTGTTGGGTCTGCTAGTTTCATATCATATTCCAACAAATTCGTGTGCCCCGGTTTGTCCGTTAACACGTCCGTATGATCAGTCAGAACCTTTTGAACCTGTTCCCTCTGTTTTTTCGTCAAGTGTTTACTGACTTTTACATGTGCAGGGGTCTCACATGTTTTCAGGGGGTACTCATGAGAGGTGAGGGGTTCATTTTTCATCCCCGTTGCTATCGACAAGGACATTAAGTGGGTTCCTTCCTGGATTTCCCTGTCCAGATACTTCTTTAGAAGGTTCACATGATATATTTTCTCTTTCCCCTTCTTGTCGATTTTATAATTTGTTCTAGACACCTTCTCTAGAACAGTATATGGACCTTGCCATCCAATTTGTAATTTGTTATTGCTGCCGGGTAGTAGAAGAAGCACCTTCTCTCCCACAAATAGTTCTCTATCCTTAGCTTTCTTATTAAAATAGGCAGCATGTTTTTTCCTGGCTTGTCTGAGATTATCATTTGCAAGTTTCCAGCCAGTTTTAAGATGAGTGGTCAGCTCGTTCACATATTGATATGATGAGGTAACAGTCTCTTCTGCCTTCTCATCGGTCCATGTCCTCAATAAGGTTACATATGGACCTTTAATTTTGCTGACTTATTTTGCATGGCACCTGTATGGTCCCTGACATTGGAAGCCTTATAGTGAGGACATTTCTTCCTTGTATCATCACTCACAAATCGTCCACTACCAATTCTTTTCCGGGGTTTTTCTCCCCACTTTAATTTCATTGTGAGAGATCTTCTCTCCCTTTTATTTTCCTCCAGTTCACATAATTCCGACCGAGGGATTGTCGGCTTATTCTGGGGTAAAACCACTGTTTGTACTCGACACAGAGTTGCCATTCTAACACATTCAAGTGAAGACTGTGTGTGAAAAGGGGGTTCCCATTCCACTTTGTCTACATTATTAAATTTATTTTTATTTTCAGGCCTAAGTTTGCCCCGTGGCGTTTCTAGGTCCTGATCAATTTCCCCACGTGTGGGTGTTCCCTCATGAAATATGCCGCAGGCTTCTACAAAATTCTCAATAACTATCTTTATGTCTGGCCAATAATAATTTTGAGAAACCTTTTGGCAGATGGTACCTACTTTCTCGTGGTCCCCATCTTTTCCAACATGTAAGCTCCTTATTAAATCTGCCCTATATGCCTTGGGAAGTACCAGCTGTCCGTGACCATTGGATCCAGTTCCAGCCTTCCTATATAACAATTTGTTCTTCATATAATAGTCCCCTTTGCTTGGAGGTGTGTGGCATTTAGGTAATTTTTTAAAGCAAGGCTTGAGTGTCCTATCCTCAGCCTGTGCCTCCCTTATCTCCTCTGGATGAGTATTTATTGGTTCATCTTCTTCCTTTCTGGATTGTGATCAGGTCTAGACTGCTGCCAAGACCACAGGTCTCTAGGGATTCCCCAAGTAGACATAACGACACCCCAATATCAGAGGGTAGATGGGTGCGTCGATCACTGCTGCTCTGATTACTCCTTCCACATAGCGAGTTTTCACCATTATCCTGGCAATGGGAAGTGTCATAAGTGGTATGTCCTTGGTCGCCCGTTGTATCTCCACTGTTTCTGTGGTATACTGATCTGGGTTCACCAAGTGCGAACTCACAACAGAATCAAAGTCTAAACCTGTATCATAAAGGCACCTAATGGTGACCCCATTACATACAACATCCTCACACACTGGGGGGTGATAAGGTTCCTGCTGTCAAGTAGGTTTTACCTTTACTTCCTTTTTCCCCAACTTCATAGCAGCAAATCCAGCAGGTTTCTTAGTACAAACTTTGGTGTCATGTCCTTCCCTCTTACACCATCTACAATATAATCTACCTTGATGAAAGGGTTTTCTTTCCTCATATTTCCTGTCATTGGATTGTGGGGTTTTTATTTCTATAATCATTGCGTGGCCTATCATAATTGTGCTAACCCTTGTTACCCTGATCTTTGTTGTCAAATCTATTAGAGTTTTGTGGAGCCTTATAATTGTCTACATGTTTCTTTTTGGCGCCAGCTACCTCTACCTGGGCTGCCTGATACCTCTCAGCGACATTAAGTAACTCACCCAGCCTCTCTGCACCCTGTTCCATGAGAAACTTTCTCAAGTCTGGAGCCATGGACTCTCTCAATTGCTCAATAAGGATTATTTCTTTAAGATCTTGGGTTTTCCCCAGAGCAGTCCATTTCTCCAAGTACGTCTCTAAACGTGCAGAGAACTGGTGATAGGTCTCACCCGACAGTAGCTTGGCATTTCTAAACTTTTTCCTGTAAAATTCTCCATTTTTTTCATACCTCAGCAAAAGAGCCTGCTTTAACATGTCATAATTGTCTTGGTCATCTTTGCTCATTTTTGCAAACACTTCATACGATGTTCCCCTAAGACCCTGAGATAACTTTAAACTCCACCTTTCTTTCTCTAACCCATAGGTGGTGGCTAAAACCTCAAATCTGGATAAAAATGATTCAATGTCATCGTCCCTCTCAACAAAATGGTCTAAATGGAACCCCATAGCTGAGGTTGAGGCTCCCTGACTAGCAGTGGCATCGGAGGTAGAAGGGCTGGCACCATTTTTAGGAGCATGGCTTTGAAACTCAAACTCCCTTAGTCGTAACTCATGCTCCCTCTGTAATCTCTTCTCCTCCTTTTCAGCTTCCCTCTCTGCAGCCTGTCTTCTTTCCTCTGCTTCCCTTTCGGCCTTTTTCTCTTCAATTTGGAGCCATTTAATTTCAGCCTCCCTATCCGCCTCCAATGCCTTAGCCTCTTTGTCCGCCTCAATCTGCAGCCTTTTTATTTCTTTTTCTACTTCTAATTTCTTCTCCTCAGCCAATCTATCTGATTCTAGTTTTCTTTCATCAGCCAACCTCTTATCTTCTCTTGCAATAAATTTATCAACCTCTGAGGTTACATACTGGACCAAGTCTGGTCCATCCATATTCATCTCTCTTGCAGCCAGCACAGCAGCAGATCTGAACTTTGCCAAGTCTGCCATAGTATCAATCTTTAAAATGTTCTAATACAAATTTCAAAACTCTAATTAGCAAGGTACTAACACTGACTACTTAATTAACTAATTAATTAACTAACTACTGGCCCTTGACAGTTCATCAGCTATTATTTTCCCCTTTAAATACTTTTATTTTTATTCTTGAATAACTTTTGGGGACACTTGTGCTACAATATTTAAATTTCTATACAAATAACAAGTTCAAATCCCGGAACAGGAGACCCCAATATCTGTGGTGGTTTTTGATGTTATGCAATGTTGTTGTTCTTTATTACTATTGTACTGAATGGGGTCAGCTGTGAAGGTCCCTGATTATAACAAATTTTGGGTTGAGTTATCAGGGAACCTTTCTGCTACCACCTTATGACCTCAATCAGACCTATTCTTGACTAGTATGTATGATAGCTACGTCTAATGTCTAGGGTTATGCCAGTGTGGTATGATGGTAAGTTAACACTAACACACACACACATAAACAAATATTAAAGTCTATGATCAAATGAACTAACACCTGGGTTAAATTTTTATACGTAAATATTTTCTATACAATTTTATTGGTCCTGAACCTAGTATTCTTCTGGTCAGGTCTTTCAAAATTAAAAGAACTCAAGGTATATACATAAAATGCAAATTTTTTACCCACAGGGACAATTGTCCAAACAAATACTGTTAAAATATACTAATAGTGTTACTAAATTTTTAATATTACTAGTTTCTAACACTGGATGGCTGTTTGGGATTCTTTAATCATCCCCAGTTCTTTAATACACCTTTCAATGTTTAATTCTTTGGGGAATATTTTTATTATGTTATACAAGGGTGCACTAGTCTTTGATGCTGATGAAAAGTCGTGTGCCAGATATTATACTTATCTGGCACAACTTGAACTGTCCATATTCTTGCTGTAAAAACGATCACTTTGATACTGGCCCAAAAGTAACAGGGTGGACTCTGTAGACCCCTGTCACTACTGGAAATGAAAAGACTTCTCAACTGCTTTTCACAGACATCTGGCACCAGGCTAGTGCCAGATAAAAACCCTGTAACAATGAAATAATGTCTCCTTGTTGATATCATACTTAAACTGTTATTTCTACAAATTATAATACATAAGAAATAAAGATCTGGGTCATATCTAATTGACCAACCCAGCTCATCCATTACAAAGTGTACCAGTGTTGTTCACATGTCTCTCCTCTCAAGGCGGCCCTGCATCTGCAATAATATTATTAATCTTTCTTTTCTTCCATACAATAGGATAGGTGAGCTGTGTCCATCTGGCCACCTAAGAAAACATTTTTATTTCACAAAACATGTGTATTTTACAAAACTGGCAATGTGTTATAGCATAAATCTACCTCTAGGCCCTGCATAAATCAGCTAAGGACCTATGTCCTTACTGTCGAAATGGCAGTATCTCTCACTCACATTTTAAAACAAAATATATATGAATAATTTCTGCCTTACCATAAATTCAATGAATAAACACAGGTACGTTGATTAGCAGACTTCAGATGTCCTGCTGGCTGGACTGTGATGCCTTTTTTTTTTTACTTTATATATTTAATTTAATAAGGCAAGTCACACTTCACAGAATTTCAAATGTCCTGTTCAAGGGACTGTATTCTACAAATGGCGTCGAGACTTTGAATTTTTTCAATATTATAAAAGGCGTTGGCCAATGAGCGAACGACTACTTTTGAATTTGAAAATAAAAGCAAAAACAGACTTAATTTTTGGACATAACAAGTTTTCTCCTCACTCATTCTTAGATTTCCCCTGCTAAAATATATTTAGTGTTAAGCCATCCCATAATTTCTCTCCCCTTGTCTACCCCTCCTCCAACAGAATACATGCTTGCTTGTCTCATTTCCAACAACGCGTTCAAAATTGTAATCGTTAGTGAATGCAAAATGAATGCAAAACCGCCAGTCTGTCCGTTTGTCTGCACGAACAAATACAGTCTTTTTTCAATAACTTTCTTATCTACTGGGGGATTTTGTATTTTTAAACATATTATTTATCAGGAGAAGATAAGCCATCAAACTAACTAGGTTTTATGATCCTAAACCCATTAATAAAGAAGTCCATATTTTTTCCAGAGTTAGTTTCAATTTCCACTATCATATAAATTACGCCATCTTTTCTCCTCTCCCGCTATTTCCAAAACTGAAACTACTAGTCTGTTACGTCATAAAATGGACTCTTTTGCAGCGAAAGCGCTGTCTGTGTGTTTATATATTTTCACAGTGTGCCTATAGTTCGAAAAAGTATTGGGTTTTGCGGGGTATTTTTAAATTCTACAAAGCTTGTGACACGTTACCGAACACCTGCCACTGTATCGTTTTGCACTGTCGTCTTAGGTAGCTAGTCCAAGAATCTAACGCTTGACAATTTGTGGCATGTGTTCGCTCTCTCTCTCACTTTTATGCGTTCGTTTATGCCTCCCCTGTTTTTTTCTTACTATCTTTCTTGGAACAACTAAGCTTGTCGTTTTCAAAATTTTTACCGTTAACCCTTGACGGGCGAGTTATAAAATCCAATACCACTAGCACGGCAATAAGGTTTCACACTACGTTCTTATCTCAATGCGATGACTGGCGCGGGGAAAGAAGACGCGTTACAACTTTACTATTTCTACTCATATTATTTTAACTTTTATACTTATAATTAATAATTTTATCGCTGTATCAATGTACTTTATCACAGGAGGCATCAAAGATGATTTGGCTACCTGAAGAGTAGCAGCTGGGAGACTTTTTCATGCCATAATTCGAGGATTCCGCAGCAAAAGAGAAGTTTACAAGAAAACGAAGAAGGCTGTATAATGCCAAGGATGCGAGTCATGGGCAATGACTACAACCCACAAAAGTCAGATCCAAACCTCAGAAATGAGGTATCTGAGAAAGTTGGTTGAAGTAACAAGAAGAGATTTGTCTGCAACCAGACGATACGTCAGAGCCAAGTAGAACAGTCCCAACTAAGATGGTTTGGCCATGTCTGCAGAATGGGAGAAGATCAGCTGCCATGGCAGTTATGGGAGGCTAAGAGCCAGAGATCCCAGACCTCCAGGATGACCCAGAGTCCGCTGGGAGGACAACATTAGACAATCTCTGAAGGACCAAGGACTAGAATGGAATCAGTCCAAGAGGAAGACAGCCGATAGGATAGTATGGCGCTCTCTCTCTTCCAAACCTCTACAACTCATGGTAGAAGAGGAACGACTAAGTAAGTAAGTAATCGTCTTATATCCAGTTCTTCTTCTTCTTCCGTCCTTAGTCACCGACCGTCAAAGCAGTCAGTGGCCATTATGCCTAGTGGCGTCTAAGGGCAACAGCAGATAGGTTTTCTTTGCCATTGTTTCCCATCACGCCTATTGGCGTCTTTAGGGCAACGGCAAATCAATCCATTTGCTGTTGTTTCCGTAATCGAAGTGACTGGCAAACGGGTGATCAGCCCGTTGGTCTTATATCCAGTATCACATATTTATGTCATGATGAAATCAGGATGGAGAAATAAAGAAAAAAATACCTTAATTTGTTTAGTCGTGAAGCAGTAAAGGTATATAGGGTAAAGAGAGAGTGATAGTAGCTGATGGTGAGTGACAGCCATATCCTTAATGGATAGTCAGGATCCTATTTGGTTCCACTCTCTTTATCTAGCTCATGTATGGCTCCACAGATACACACAGAGTATGGCGGTGTCCACATCCCAAGCAACAATCTTGGCTGGCTGGCTAAACTACATGAGTGAGGAAGAAGTAATCCTTCTTGAGGGAATATACACAGAGACTGAGATGGTGTGCGAGATGGAGGAATCAACAGCTCATGAAGCGAAACAGTAAAGTATGTGGTCTTACCAGAGGTGTATCAGGATGTAGAATATGATAATGCTTGGCCACCATGGAAGAGCCTTACCATGTAAATATCCTATAGAACGCAATGGAGTTAAAACGAAAGGAAAAGAACATCTATGTAGAGAACTCATGGTCCCCTGGGGAGGAATCTACTGTACATGACAACAGGGAAGAGGCAACTCCTTTAATGAGTAAGGATGTCAGTAATGATGAGTGCTCCCCAAATTCTGTTCAAAGGGATCATTCTGAGAAAGACAACGTAAGAATAGGTAGGAGTAAAATAGGCACATGTAATGTTAGAACATTGAATGGAATGGAGAAATTAGATAATTTAATATTAGAAACAACCAATATGAAGCTTGATATACTGTGAGTGGCAGAGGCAAGATTGACAGGGTTACATAAAAAGAGACAAATACATACTTATACACTCAGGAGGAGAAAAATGTGAAAGAGGAGAAGAATATTGATTTTAAAAGATTAGAAAAATATGTATGTGGATATTGGATGTGTAATGACAGAATGATATTCCTACAAATGAGAACAAAACCGTTTAACTTCACAATTGTAGACATATGCATCAGCCAAAGAACACAGCGAAGAAGAAATAGAGGAATGCTATGAAGAGTTATAACACACATTTAAACCACCAAAATCTACAGATATGTTGTTAGTAATGGGAGATATGAATGCAAAAATAGGAGAGTGAAGATACAAGAAAATAGTAGGACAATATGGATTGAGGAAGAGAAACAACAGTTCTGTGAAGAAAATCAGCTGGTTATACGTAACATTTTTTTGAGCACCATTCAAGGAAACTGTACATATGGAAAAGCCAAGGAGACATAACAAGAACTCAAATTGACTTTATCATGATCAAAAACAGATTAAAAAATAGTGTCACAAATACAAAGACATACCCTGGAGCTGATATAAATTCATATCACAATCTAGTTGTAATTAAAATAAAGCTGAAAGTAACAGGAAACTGAAGAAAAGAGGAACCCCAGTTAGAAGTATCAGCTTTGAAACAACCAGATATAAAACAAAAATGTCTTATTGAGGTAAAAAAAAAATAGAAACATTTACGGGCAGAAAGCACGGAACATTAAAGAAGGGAATCCCCAGAAGAAAAAGTAACCACAAAATGAGAATGCCTTAAATAATCATAGAATCAGCAAATAACAATTTAGCTAAAAAGAGTTTAAGAACAATCAAATTTGGATGACAGACAATATCTTGAATAAAATGGCTGAAAGAAAGGAAGCAAAAAAACACTATAACAGAATAATAAACAAAGAAATACTTACTGTTTGTAGACATGCAAAAAACAGTGGATAGAAACACGATTAAGAAATAGAAGACGAGGAAGCTAAGCACATGTCAGAGGATATGCATGAAGATATAAAAAAATTGTCAAATAAGTCAAGGATTGCCCAAGGAGGAACTGTATCACAAATAAGAATAATACAATCTATCTTGATGAGAAAGCCCATATCAAAGATATGGGCTGAACATGTAAAAGAACTATTTGAGTACATCACAGGCAATAAATCATTACCAGATTCTAATGACTGCCATCAGTGGTACCTATACCTTGTAGCGGTATGGCAGCTTGTGTACCCTGACAATCCCCAGAGCTATGCCAGTGGGAGATTTACTCCTGGTAGGTTCAACCAAGCTGGACTGGTCTGCGTGGGTAGGGGTCAGACAAAAGCTGGTACTCTAGTCCTCCAGGTTGGGGGTTTTAGCACAGGGCCGACACCCCTGTCTATGTAAAAAATCGCACATGTTACGGAAACAACAATAAATGGAAAAACTTTGCTGCGGGATGGACATCCGGAGTCTCAGGCTCGTATGACTGACAGTGGTGAAAGCCGAAAGGAAGCCACTGGCATGAAAACGGATGCCCCGACCACAAAACATGAAACCAGAATTGGTTTTTGGAACGTCAGAACTATGAATGAGGCAGGAAAGCTAAGACAAATCACAGCAGAGATGAGGAACTACAAGATACATATCCTGGGAATAAGCAAGAGCAGATGGACAGGTAAGGGGAGAATAAAAACAGCTACAGGTGAAACAGTACTTTATTCTGGCAGAGAGGATGGTCAGCACAACGAAGGTGTAGCAATTATCCAGAAGAAAGGAATGGAAAGGTCTTTACTGGAATGGAAACCCATCAACAACAGACTGATAAGAGCAAGACTGAGAGGGAGGTTCACCAACACCACAATTATACAATGCTATGCACCAACAAACGACAGCGATGAAGAGATCAAGGACGAGTTCTATCAACAGGTACAAAAAGAAATGGAAACTACACCCAGGTACGATCTCATTATAGTAATGGGAGACCTAAATGCAAAAGTGGGTGCACACAATAATTATAACGAAAGAGTAATGGGGGAAATGCGGCAGTAGAACAGCAAATGAGAATGGGGACAAATTAATAAGTTTCTGCAGTATTAACAACCTGGTCATTGGAGGAACACTTTTTCCACACAAGGAAGTGCACAAGTTAACATGGGAATCACCAAACGGATGAGACAGAAACCAGATAGATCACATAATGATCAATGGCAGATGGAGACATGCACTACAAGACGTGAAAGTAAGAAGAGGCGCAGATGTGGGAAGTGATCATCACCTAGTAGTAGCAAGACTGAAAGTGAAACTCAGAGCTGCTGGACCAGTTGCAGTCAAACAGAAAAGATACAACATCACGAAACTGAAGAATCCCCTCACCAGAAAAGCTTTCGTGGTCGACGTAAAGAGAAGATATGAGATTATCAAAAGCCAGGAAAGAACAGAGACCGATGATTTTAACAGAGATTCAACACCATCTCAACAATATACAAGGAAAGCAGCAAGTCATGCTTGGGATTCCAGGAAAGAAAGAGCCAAGACTGGATAACACCAGATACGCTAAACACCATAGGGAAGCGAAAGGAAATGAAAAGAAAGAAAACAAAAGCTAAGTCTCCCAGGCAATATATAGTGAACAGTACAGTCAGCTGGACAAAGAAGTTAAACGTCAAACCCGTGCTAACAAAAGGACATTTCTGGATGACCTTGCAAGACAGACAGAAGAGGCAGCACTGAGAAATGAACAAAGCACAGTATACAAAATAACTAAAATCATCAGTGGAAAATGAGGTGCAAACAATATTACATTAGTAAGAGATAAGCACGGAAATCTCATCACAACAGTAGAGGAACAGGAAACAAGATGGGCAGAGCATTTCAGAGAAACTCTGAATAAGGAACCACCAGAGACACAATTGAATGTTCCTGAGGCTGAAAATGATCTAGATGTTAATACAGACATCCCACGAAAAGAAGAAATCATCACAGGGTTAAAGAATGGAAAAGCTCCTGGTCATGATAACTTAAATGCAGAGCTATTTAAGACACACCCAGAGCTAGCAGCAGAACTATTAGAACCACTATTTGCACAAGTCTGGAAAACAGGGACAACACCAACAGAGTGGAGAAAAGGAATAATTGTCAAATTGCCCAAGAAGGGAGATCTTGCAGACTGCAATAATTGGAGAGGAATAACTCTTTTCTCAGTTCCCAGCAAAATACTAGGCAGGATAATTATACAGAGAATCTCAAAAGCAGTAGACCACAAACTGAGGAAAGAACAAGCAGGATTTAGAAAGAACAGAAGATGTTGTAGATCATATATTTACCCTCAGGAACATTATAGAGCAGTGCTCAGAATGGCAAAGACAGCTGTACATTAATTTTGTTGATTCTGAAAAGGCTTTTGACAGTATACATAGGGACAGTTTATGGAAAATACTGAGGGCTTATGGAATTCCAAGCTGCATAGTGTCAATCATAAAAAACCTTTATGCCAACTTTACATTTAGCATTAGGCAGAGCAACCTAACCTTTGAAGTGAAGACAGGAGTACGACAGGGATGCCCCTTGTCAACCACTCTATTTTTAACAGTCATAGGCTGGGTGATGCGCCAGACAACAGAGGGCAATCCAAGAGGGATAAGATGGACTACATTTTCTACATTGGAAGATCTGGAATATGCAGATGACATTGCACTGCTAGCACATTCACATCAACACATCCAGGAAAAAACGGATAGACTTAATAAGTATAGCCAGCAGGTGGGCTTGAACATCAACCTAAAGAAGACAGAGGTCATGACGCTCAATGTGAGCAACCCTGAGCCCATATCAGTAAGGAATCAGCAACTGGTACAGACAGATGCCTTCACATACCTAGGATGCATAGTAACACCAGACGGTGGAGCAAGCAAAGACATCAACAACAGAATGAACAAAGCAAGAACAGCCTTTTTTAGTCTAAACAACATCTGGAAGTCCTCTCAGTACAGCACAAGCACAAAATTAGGATTATATCAGAGCTGTGTGCTTTCTGTGCTTCTCTATGGCGCGGAGAGCTGGAGAGTTACAGAGAAGGAAATGTCGAAATTGTCTTCTTTTCACACAACATGCCTAAGAAAGATTCTCTGAATCTTTTGGCCGAATACCATCACCAACCAAGATCTGCTTACTCGGAGCAAGCAAGAGGACATGCACACCATCATAGCTGGCAGACGCTGGAGCTGGGTTGTCCATGTCCTCAGAAAAGACCCCGATGCCATCACAAGAACAGCTATGCTATGGACCTCTGAAGGAAAACGAAAGAGAGGCCGACCAAAAACAACTTGGCGGAGGACTGTGGAGGCTGAGATGCAAAGAATGAACCAGAGTTGGGGCACTGTATGAAGGATGGCCGCCGACCGAGCAAAGTGGAATCAATTTGTTGTTGCCCTACAAGATGCCACCAGGCGTAATGGCCACTGACTGCTTTGACGGTCGGCGGCTAAAGATCAAAGAAAAGAAAGATTTTAATGAATGCCCAAACATTCTCAGATCAGAAGTAGAGAAATAAATAAATATGATACAAAATGGAAAATCAGCAGGCATGGACAATATAAAAATAGAAATAATAAGTGCTCTGAAGAGCTTTGGTATAGTTACAATCATGGACCTATGCAACAGTAGGGTACATACCACATGATCTGAACACATCTGTCTTTATAATATTCTCCAAAATAGCCTAATGCAACAGAATGTTCAGACTTTAGAGCAATAATAATAATAATCATAGCCCCTGACGTGACACTCCGTAGCTGCTTATTTTCCTGGTGTTCCTTTTGATGTTTTCTTCTCTCATCTGCTTGCCGTGAGAGCTTCTTTTTGCCCAATCTGAGGTGGCGCCGTAGAGAGCATCGCCACCTGGTGCGATCAGCAGCTTCGTCCTCCCAGGTTGCTGGATGTATGTCCAGTGCCCTCCTGTCTCTCTTGCACACATCTTTGAACCTTAGCTGCGTTCGCTCAACTGTTCTTTTGTCATCTACCAGTTGTTCGTAGAAGATATCTTCCAGGATGCAACCATCTTCCATGAGGCGGACATGGCCAAGCCAGCATAGTCTGCACTGTCTAAGCATTGTATACATGCTTTGAAGGCCAGCACGTGACAACACCTTGACATTTGTCACTTTGTCCTTCCACGAAATACCGAGGATGTGGCGTAGACACCGTAGATGGAAGGTATTGAGCCTTCTTTCTTGCTTAACATAGGTTGTCCATGTCTCGCTGCCATATAGAAGTGTGGTGGTGATGCAGGCATTATGTACCGCATCTTTGGTCTTCGTTGTGAGTTTAGAGTTTCCCCAAACATGCGTTGTGAGACGGGCAAAGGTAGTTGCAGCTTTGCCAATTTCTGTGTCCAGAGAGAGTTTGCCGTTGATGGTAGACCCCAGGTATGTGAAGTGGTGCACCAGTGCCAATTCATAGTTATTGATAGTGATAACTGGTGCAACATCCACATGCTGACTCAGCACATTTGTTTTCTTTAGACTTATTGTGAGGCCAAAGTCCTTGCATGCTTGAGTGAAGCGATTCATCAAGCTCTGAAGCTGCAGCGTCATCAGCGAATAACAAATCTCTTATAGTGACCCTTCTGATTTTTGTTTTTGCCTTCAGCCTTGTGAGGTTAAACAGTCGGCCGTCTGACCTAGTGTGAAGGCATATTCCTTCAGTTGCATCTCTGAATGCATGTTTCAAGAGCAAGGCAAAGAAGATCCCGAAGAGGGTTGGAGCCAGAACGCAGCCTTGTTTAATGCTACTTCGTATGTCAAAGGACTGTGATGTGCTTCCAGCATATTGGACTGTCCCCTTCATATCTTCATGGAATGACTTTATCATTTCCAGCAATTTAGCGACGCAGCCTATTTTCAGGAGGACTTTGAAGAGTCCATTCCTGCTAACTAGGTCAAATGCCTTTGTGAGGTCTATAAAGGCAATATTTAAAGGCCTTTTCTGCTCTCTTGATTTTTCCTGGTGGAGAGAAAAGATAATGTCTGTTGTTGATCTACCAGCTCAGAATCCACTGTGCTCAGCTAACTTGTGTAGTCACATTAAGATGACTCTGGCAAAAACCTTATCAACAATACTAAGTAGAGATACTTTTTTTGGGGACCAAGGGCTTTCTTTATACCGTCATACATTTGTCTAGTGTTGCCTGTTTGCGTTGCGGTCTGGTTGCTCTCACTGAGCTGGAGCCAGTAATCATTTGCACAATGTCTACAGTTTGTTTGGCTTTGCTTCTCGTAGCCTTCAGGATCTGTAGGGTTCTAGTACTTGGTAAACGTTTGTATTCAATCACAGCACTGCGCTTAGCTTCAATGACAGATGTCTTCACATCTAATAAAGCATCAAACCAGCCATTTGACTTCACTGTCTTCTTACCAGAGTTGACAAGTGCAGTACTTTGAATGGTGTTCGTCAGGTGCTTTCAGTTCTCTGTAGGAGTATCACCATACTGTGGGCTACTGAGTATTTTCTTGAAGGTCGTGGTAAATTGAGCTATCATGAAAGGGTCTGACATCTTGCTGGTATCAATGCATGGTTTCCCTTCATGTCTGACACGATGGAGTTTTCTTAGTTGTGCTCTGATTTTTCAGCAAACCAAGGAGTGATCTGTATCAAAGTCTGCACTATGGTATAAGCGTGTGGAGAGCACAGACCTGAGAAGTGGCCTTCTGACAAGAATTAGATCCAGTTGGTGCCAGTGCTTGGGTCGTGGGTGTCCCCATGACACCTTATGCTGGGGTTTTGTCTGAAAATAGGTGTTCATCATGCAGAGCTCATGATGGACACATAACTCCAAAAGCCGTTGTCCATTTTCATTCATCTTGTCAATACCAAACCGGCCCAGACATGAAGGCCATGAAAAATTATCAACACCCACTCTTGCATTGAAGTCACCAAGGAGAACAGGTTGTTCTTGCCTAGGTGTGCTTTTGATGACTACTGCTAGATTCTCATAGAATTCATTTTTAGCTTCTGAGGCAGAGTGCGGAGTAGGACAATACACACTGTGAGGGGGATGGGACCTGCACTAGTTTGCAGGCAGATCATTAACAGGTGTTCTGATCCTTTCTCACCTGGTTCAGCCATTTTAGTTAGTGATATTTTTACCGCAAAACCTACACCTACTCCATGTTCTCTAGTTTTATTGAGGTCTTTCCCTTACCATAAAATGTGTAGTCTTTCTCGCTCAACATTCCAGAGCCTGCCAGATGCATTTACTGAAGTGCAGCTATATCATTCTGAAGTCATTTAAGTTCATCATTGATTATGGGCTGTCATCCTGACATCATTTATGTCCTGTAGGTTTTTGAACAGTCCAGTCAACATAGTCCTGACGTTCCAACATCCCAATCTGATAGTTTGTTTCTTTCTCTTAATTCTTGTTATGTGATTATTGCTTGGTGTGAAATTTTCCGCCCACAGTGGCGAGACAACACCTAATTGACTTGAGGCTGCCCAGCTTGAGGTGGGCAATAGCTGTCCAGTGAGATCCTAGAACCTCTCCCACTGTCGGAAGTAGCCCCTGGCGCCATGCCCTACGCCTATTGGGCAAGATGCTTATAACCAGTAACTGCTACTTCCCGTGTTATGCCGACACCTATAGGGTGAAGCTTGCATGTCCTCTCCAGAGCGTGAGCTTTGGCATTTCATTAGAATCAACATTAGACTGCCTTAGAGGTTCTGACTCCGGATTTATCCTCAGGGTTTACTCTCAAAGCCTTTCCCATAGATGGATATTCCCACAAGGCAGCGGTGGTTTCAATTCAGTGTTTTACTTTCTTTTAGAAAGGCTACCAACCAATCACACAACTAAAATATTGCTCAAGATCATACAGGAGAAAATAAAAAATAAGGTAGATAGTGAATTCCACAAAGAGCAGTTTGGTTTTCAGCGGAACAAGAGAAGCAATATTTTGTATAAGAATATTAGCACAAAAATATATACATGTTCAGAAAAGTATTTACATGTGTTTCATTGACTGTAAGAAGAATTTTGACAGTCCATCATAAGAAAATAATTTAATGCCTCAAAGACATAGATATTGATGGAAAAGACATAAGAAAACTAAGTAACCTTTATTGAGAACAAACTGCGACAGTAAGGTCTGGCAAGAATTACCTTATACAAACATTAAAAAATTTGCGAGACAAGGTTGCGTCCTGTCTCCCTGCCTATTTAATATCTATGCAGGAAAAGCTTTCAGACAGAAAGGCCAGAACTGAACATCGGTGGAAGATCAATAAATAGCTTTAGATTTGCAGATGTTACAGTTATGTTAGCTGAAAGTGAACAGGAATTACAAGAACTAGTGAAGCAAGTAAACAGCATAAGTCATGAATATGGATTGGACGGAGAAAAAAAAACTATGATAATTAGCAAAGCAGATGATAAGCCAACATTAAAGATAAATGAGAAAATCCTGGAGCAAGTCAAGAGTTTCTCATATCTTGGTCATGTAAGATGGCAAGTGAGAAACAGAAATCAGGAAGAGAATAGGAATGACCAAAGCTACATTTAACAACATGAGACAAATACTTACTTCGAAACAACTAACTCACAAATTCAAACTGAGAACCATCAAATGCTTTATATATTCTTCATTACTGCATGGTATAGTAACATGGACAACGAACATGCAATTGGAAGAAAGAAATGAGGCCTTTGAGATTTGGATATATAGAAGAACAGGGCACATCTCATGGAAAGAGAAGATAACAAATAATGAGGTCCTAGAAAACCAAGGAATGAAAAGAAAATTAATGAAAGAGCTCAAAATTATACAGCTAAAATATTTTGGCTATGTAAAAGACCATCACAGTAGGAAGAGTATAAGACAGATGTGCAATATGAAGACAGTGCTGTGAGTGGGAAGATAACATCAAGAGATGGACAGGAAAGAGCCTGTCAGAGTGCTCTGTGATGATGATAGTGAATTAAAAGGTTAACCAGGTGAGGTCAAGCTATGTAAGTACCCTGAATCAGGAAGATGATGATGTATTTCTCAGGGATCCCTATCTGCTACCTCTTATGATCTCACCTAGTGTATATTCATCTCTGTAGTGTTATGTATATGGCAAGTGTCTAGGGTATGTATGTAATTAAGGTGAGGAATGAATAAATTCAAACAGAACTGTAATTCAACAAAATGTAAGTAAGTAAGACTGGTGGGAACATTTTGGTATATGTATATGGGAATAAATATACAATTTATTGTCCCGAACCTCAATCTTTTGGAACAGGGCTTGTCAAAATCATAAAATGTTTATTTACAGATTTTAAATAAATAAGATGGAACTCTGTCCATGAAGTGTAACAAACTAAAGATGTCACTAGACTGGGTACCCCACTGTCTGATGCTCAATGCTTGATATAAACAATAGTCAGTATTGGAGGGTTTGTTTTCTACATCACTCCCCAGGAAATTCTGATTGTTGTGGTGATTTAAATTGAAAAGAGCTGTCATGTGCCCGTGTTGAGGCACTTATCTGGAAGCCTGTCTGAATCTATGGACTCCAGAGTATGTAGATGGTCACTCAAATAGTGCTGCTTTCTGGATGAAGGTATGGCCTGTAGCTCAAAGTATATGATGAGCTTTCACTGCCCACAATTTCTGTCTTCTCCAGGTTGTCTTCAACACTGTTGTTTATTGGTAATACAACCCTCAAGTAAAGAATTTATACACATGCACAAAGTTGACTAGCAGTAAATGGGTTCTCTAACTGCTTTATTGTCCAGACGGCAAAGCTTGGTCATAAGGCTTTTCCCGCTGATCTCAACTTGCGATGGCTTTCAAATTCAAATGGCCTGTTCTTACAAGGAGGTGTTAATTTTTATTACCGTACCCTCCAACCAATCAAAAAGCGAGTCCAAATTTTAACTATTTTTGGACTATAAACTTTGAGCAATCGTAAGTGTGTTCGTTCGTCTGATTATCTTTGTGTATGGTATATCTCAGTTATTTATGGACCGATTTCCAATATTAAAAGTGATAATTATATGGTCAACTGACCTCTATCGTTCTATCTAATCTTCCTTTGTTTATTCCTCAACAGTTTCATCTGTGTAATTTTTTTGTAATTACTGGTAGTTCTAACCTGATCCAAAATATCAGTAAATTAAATTTTTCCAAGTCAAGATAATTTTATTAAGTGGGAATCTTTAGGTTAATATATTAATCAATATCAGCGCTATAATTCAAGATATTCCTTTCTTTCTAACTCCCTTTAGTTATTGAGAAATAAATTATTTAATTTTGGACAAAAACACAAAATCGGCATTTTGCCCACTACAACCAAGATTTTTGGTCTCTACCAAAAACGAGGTAACAATCCGATTGGTTGTTAATTTTTACGCCGTTCGTTAATAAATATTAGGGGGGGTGTGTGTGTGTTTGGGGATAGTAACCTTTTTAACTTGGTGTAGTAGAAAAATTCAAATTCTTTAGTCAAATTGTTGGCGGTTGATTTTACGGTGGCCTTGAGACAAATTTCAAATGCGGTAGTTATTAATAGATTTTTTAAAAATGCGTTACTAGCTTTTGAGGGGGAAAATTTTTAAACGTGTTGTCATTCAGATCCACTTTACGACATATCTCCCCGGTTTGAAAAGCGTGAACCACTAGTTCAGCTTTCACATCTGTATGTCAATCATGTTCAAATTATGTCCCTTAGTGTTATCATGGTTTACTGCAGGTGGGTCATTCAAAGTAGGCACTACTTAGGAAATTTGCCTCGTACCTCTGCAATCCAGAGATAAATCACCATGTTATGTTAATAAACAGCTGCAGGTGCTACTGCCTGTCAAATGCTGATTATCAATCAATATTCACCATTAGTCTTCTCTGAGTCTGCTCAATGACATGTCCAGAGGTTTTCTAGATGTTCCTCAAGGTTGCAATATTTATGAGGAGGGAATCTATAAAATTGGTGATAGCTGAGTTATGTAGGGGACCCAGTAATTTCCTCATCAGTCTGGATAAAACACTCGGAGTAATTTCTAATCCAAAAGCAACATATAAGTTCCATGTGCCCCTCCGAAGTGATCACAGCCAACAATTTGGTCTGAGCTCAGGTTTTACGGAATCTGGTATGACCCTTTATGAATATTCATTAATGGCTCTTTCAATTTCCTGCCATTCAGGTAGAGTCCATTTTCACCAAGTGTCTTCTCAGCCTATCGTCACCGGTGAAATAATATGATATCAATATGGAGAAATGAGTTCCGGCATCCAGAATCAATTCTCCCGTCCGCCTTTCTATGTAATATTCTCAGTCCATGTCCATACAATACTTCCACTGGACTGTGTATGTCCAGTCAACTACCACTGTCACCGGTACCCTTATAATGCTAAGTTAATAGCCGTAAGCTGAATTGAACTTGACATTAGGCAACTCGGCCAAACGTTCACTACCAACTGTTCTACTGGGTTTTCCCCGCAGTTTCGTTTTCCAATGTGGCGGACTATCCACTCTAGTTTTAGACCTTTCCCGGAATTCTGATCCAATTTGGGCCGGGGTGGTCTGGTCTGTATGTTCTCTTCGTACCATACGTAGTGTTGCCAGTGTTACTGGGCTATGGGAAAACTGGGTGTGCGAAGGAGCATGCCTACTCACTATGTCTATCTTATCATGTTTATTTTTATTTTCAGGCCCATGTTTATGATTGCCAGAATGCTTTTCTCTGTCCTGAGTATTATTTTCTTTCCAACGTGTGGAATGTACCTTGCTACACTGGTCACAGGAATTAATATACTGATGGGAGCTGCGCTAGTGTAGTGGTTACAACACCGCTCTGGCGACCGGGTGATACAGGATCAAACCCGGGCGACGGCATTTGAGGATTTTTCGTCGACCGGGATTTGGACTGGATTAACTCGAGACCTGGCGAGGACATTTGAAGGAGTGTCGTCGACCAGGGACTGACGGCTCCTGAGCCGACCCAGCTGCAATGGGTACCTCCGAAATCGGCGAGTATTTGCCTGAATGGCGAGGGACACCTGTCTCTGTACAAGAAATAAAGGGATACTCACGTAAAATCAATGTCAGGTTAGACATAAATAATAATCAAATAATAATAACCTGAGATTTCGCCTCGAGTATTAGCAGGCGTACGGAAAAAAAAAAAAATATACTGATAAATGTCATCAGCTACACCTGGCCAGAAAAATCTCACTGATGTCCTTTGACGGGTGGTGCCAATCTTCTGATGTCCACCATCTGGTACAACATGTGCATGTTTCATAGCCTCTTCCCTATAACTCCATGGCAGTACTAGCTGTCCATATCCTTGTCTGAATCTAGATGGTTGATCCCTACCATTAGTGTACTCATCTTGGTCTTGTAGGGTTCTACTACTTTCTGCTTGTTTCCTTATTGCTCCAGCTACTTCTGACTGGGCTGCCTGATATCTCTCAGCAACATTGAGAACCTCCCCCAACCTCTCTGCACCTGGTTCCATGAGAAATTTTCTCAGGTCTGGAGCCATGGACTCTCTCAGTTGCTCTATCATAATCATTTCCTTCAAATCTTGGGTTTTCCCCATAGCAGTCCATTTCTCCAAATAGGTTTCCAATCTGGCAGAGAATTGGTGGTAGGTCTCCCCAGACAGTAGCTTAGCATTCCTACATCTCTTCCTATAAAATTCCCCATTCTTCTCATACCTAATTAATAGAGCCTGTTTTAAAATATCATAATCTTCCTGATCCTCTCTGCTCAACTTTGAGAACACTCATAAGATGTTCCCCTAAGACCTTGGGATAATTTTAAACTCCACTTCTCCTTCTCCAACCCATAGTTTGTAGCTAGTCTCTCATATCTACTGAGATAGGACTCTATCTCATTGTCTTTCTCTACAAAAGAATCTAAATGAAAATTCATGGCTAAATTGGAGGCCCCCTGACTTGCAGTAGTATCAGAGGTAGATGGGCTGCTTCCATTTTCTGGAACATGTCCTTGAAGTTCCAGTTCTTTTAATCTTAATTCATGTTCTCTTTGCAATCTTTTTTCTTCAGCCTCCATCTGCCTAACCTTCCTTTCAGCCTCTAACTGTAACCTTTTAACCTCAGCCTCCCTATCAGCCTCTAATTTCCTAGCCTCTTTATCTGCCTCTAATTTTAATCTTTTCTCTTTTTTATCTGCTTCTAATTGTAACCTTTTCTCTTCAGCTAACCTCCTATCTTCCCTATCAATAAATTTGTCACATTCAGTAGTAACATACTGAATCAGAAGTTCCCCACTCATGCCAAGTTCTTTTGCCGTCTGCACTGTCGCAGATCTAAATTTGGCCAAGTCTGCCATTTTCTCATACAAGTTATCAATACTTATGTAATAATATAACAAATACTAACTTAATTAAACAATGGCAAAGACAGCTCATCCAATTCACCACAATTTTATTTATTATATTTTATAAAATTTATTTCCTACTGATTGGGCCCCAGGGTATGGTGGAACAAAAATCCCGGACAGGGCACCAATATGTGATAAGAGGTTTTGATGATAGTGAATTAAAAGGTTAACCAGGTGAGGTCAAACTATGTAAGTACCCTGAATCAGGAAGATGATGATTATTTCTCAGGGGTCCCTATCTGCTACCTCTTATGATCTCACCTAGTGTATATTCATCTCTGTAGTGTTATGTATATGGCAAGTGTCTAGGGTATGTATGTAATTAAGGTGAGGAATGAATAAATTCAAACAGAACTGTAATTCAACAAAATGTAAGTAAGTAAGTGATAAGGGTGGATTTAGGCTGACTGGAAGTATCACCCCTATCGACACCAGTTAGATATATAGTTGTAGTATAGGGTGTCTTATCTGGTTTATGATGTTGCTGTGTAGGTTGTAGTAGAATAGTTCCCAGAGTACAACACAGGCAACATGATGTGTAAAGTCATAGAAATGGTAACTTCGCTTTACGTTTTCTACCATTTATTGCACGCCACAAAACAGTCATGATATATATGTCATCACCAACATAGTTCAAGAAATTCAGCATTCAAAATAATATTAGTGCCAGCTGATAGTCATGTAGAATCCAATATTCATAGTGTAAACAAATAGCTTCCACATATTCGATAACATAAAGTTCTGGTTCGTGAAGCTGTATACATAATATGCCTCAGATCTGAATGTCTAAAGTACATATATATTAATTCTGCAACAGTGTCAGCTGCATCTCATCACTGTTCATAGATAATAATAAATACTCCCTTCCTGATGCTAGCAGATCAGATGTGTACAATAAGTCCATTTATCCTCTGCACGTGAATAGCATACTGGGAATACAGGTCAACCCGACCTTTATAACCTTCCTAAGTCTAACCATCTGACTTGGATGTGATCTCTGATATAACGAATCCTGGAACACAGACAATAGTCTTGTTTGGTCTAGAGCGACCCATATATATAACTAGTTCAGGTATAAAGATACCGGTGGCGAAATCCTAATCCAAGTACCGCTCCATCGAACTTTTTGAATCACAATAAAGCGAGCAAAGAGCAGCAAAAAATGTCGAACTTTTTAGATGACATCGTCTAAGTTTCAAAACTAAAGAGGAATTACCTTTCCCTCAGAGAATCAACCACAAACGCATATTGCGTCCACTCGCTACTCAGGCCATTTTTCAACTCCCCGACCTGGGCGGAAACCACAATCGATCGAGTTATGTCACTTTGACTGTAAAATAATATCATACACATTTCAGTCAAGGAAATGATCATACAAAGATTTTTTTACGAAAAACAATGATTATACAAAGACTTTGGACAAAAAAATGATCTGTGCGTAACAGTAAGACTGGTGGGAACGTTTTGGTATATGTATATGGGAATAAATATACAATTTATTGTCCCGAACCTCAATCTTTTGGAACAGGACTTGTCAAAATCATAAAATGTTTATTTACAGATTTTAAATAAATAAGATGGAACTCTGTCCATGAAGTGTAACAAACTAAAGATGTCACTAGACTGGGTACCCCACTGTCTGATGCTCAATGCTTGATATAAACAATAGTCAGTATTGGAGGGTTTGTTTTCTACATCACTCCCCAGGAAATTCTGATTGTTGTGGTGATTTAAATTGAAAAGAGCTGTCATGTGCCCGTGTTGAGGCACTTATCTGGAAGCCTGTCTGAATCTATGGGCTCCAGAGTATGTAGATGGTCACTCAAATGGTGCTGCTTTCTGGATGAAGGTATGGCCTGTAGCTCAAAGTATATGATGAGCTTTCACTGCCCACAATTTCTGTCTTCTCCAGGTTGTCTTCAACACTGTTGTTTACTGGTAATACAACCCTCAAGTAAAGAATTTATACACATGCACAAAGTTGACTAGCAGTAAATGGGTTCTCTAACTGCTTTATTGTCCAGACGGCAAAGCTTGGTTATAAGGCTTTTCCCGCTGATCTCAACTTGCGATGGCTTTCAAATTCAAATGACCTGTTCTTACAAAGAGGTGTTAATTTTTATTACCCTACCCTCCAACCAATCAAAAAGCGAGTCCAAATTTTAACTATTTTTGGACTATAAACTTTGAGCAATCGTAAGTGTGTATGGTATATCTCAGTTATTTATGGACCGATTTCCAATATTAAAAGTGATAATTATACGGTCAACTGACCTCTATCGTTCTATCTAATCTTCCTTTGTTTATTCCTCAACAGTTTCATCTCTGTAATTTTTTTGTAATTACTGGTAGTTCTAACCTGATCCAAAATATCAGTAAATTAAATTTTTCTAAGTCAAGATAATTTTATTAAGTGGGAATCTTTAGGTTAATATATTAATCAATATCAGCGCTATAATTCAAGATATCCCTTTCTTTCTAACTCCCTTTAGTTATTGAGAAATAAATTATTTAATTTTGGACAAAAACACAAAATCGGCATTTTGCCCACTACAACCAAGATTTTTGGTCTCTACCAAAAACGAGGTAACAATCCGATTAGTTGTTAATTTTTACGCCGTTCGTTAATAAATATTAGGGGGGGGGGGGGGGTGTGTGTGTTTGGGGGTAGTAACCTTTTTAACTTGGTGTAGTAGAAAAATTCAAATTCTTTAGTCAAATTGTTGGCGGTTGATTTTACGGTGGCCTTGAGACAAATTTCAAATGCGGTAGTTATTAATAGATTTTTAAAAAATGCGTTACTAGCTTTTGAGGGGGACAATTATTGAACAAGTTGTCATTCAGATCCACTTTACGACATGCTCCATCAAGACAAGAGACAGAAGATGTTGGAATAGCATTGCAGCTGACATTCGATGTGGAAATAGCAGCTGATGATGATGATGAATTATTAAATGATGAAGAAATTGTGTTCCGTATTACTGCACAAAGTGCCAAACAGCTGAAGATCATATAGATTAGGAGGACGACAGTCTCATACAAGTTTCAGTCCAGCACTGCTAAAATATGTGCTGAAACCATGCTAGATTATGTGGAGCATCAGCATTTTTGCTAAGAAACTAATGCTGAGAAATCTTTGCAGTGCCATTTGCTGAAAGGTGAATGAAGGGAAATGCATGGGTGTTATTAACTGATATTTTTTAAAGCCAGGATTAAATTTTTTCCTTATGATCTGGAAAATTGAGAGTCGATTGTTTTCTATGCTCTCCTTATGAGCGACAACTGCAAATTCCCTTGATCGTATTTTGCTCCAAGCAGTCACATGCTCTTGCAACAGGGGTTTCTGTGGCAATTTCATTTACATGATGAGGTTTCGAGGCCCATGCAATACATGATATTAGTCGCTATATATATATGTGTATATATAAGTGTGTGCTGTATGTATACATCTTGTCACAAAGTGGATTTAAGTTTTAGAGTTTGTCTGAGTGTATAGACAAGACACTAGTATGAGAAAGTCTGAGAAGATAAATTTTGATGAGAATACAGTGAATGTGGAAAGATGAGACTTATAGCTTCGAGGGTGAGAACCTAGATTGACTCTCCCTCGCCACTCGCGACTTTGTTAAGAGCTAAAGACTCACCACCTCTGACTACCATATAGGAGATAAGGTTTCAATAAAAGTCCACAGACACAACTATACAGGCAACATATGCGTACAGTATAGTTATAGAGACTGATCCAGTATACAGTTTATAGTTTATTTACACAACAAAATTAGATAACACAGTAAAAATAAATAATGTGCGAGGTCGCACAAACCTGAAACAGAACCAAAACAATTAAAATGACATACAAAATGTACACCCACAATGTCACCCTCCCCTTCAACCGCAGGGAAGAAGTAAACGATTAAACACAAGAATTTACTCAGTGGGGTCTCTAACCTTAGAGCCACCACTCCTAACTATCCTATTATAACTTATTAAAATATAACACCACTGTCCGACTGCCAAGGTAAATACCTGCCTACACAAAACTGAATGAACTTTCTAAAGTCCTACACCACTAATCACAAGCACTGATCCCTAATGTACTTTACTTCTTCAGTGCAACCTCATAGGCTGTCCTCTGCTCTGACTATCTAACTTTATAACTTCTGTCACTCCTCTGTTTCTGTTCAGTGTCTGACTCTATAATTTCTGTCTCTCCTCTCTAGAGCATTCGGAAGGAATGTTGACCCTATTTCCCTCCACGACTAATGCTGCTGATGACTTGGGTTTTAGAACTAGGTACTTGACTCGGAATGAAGATGATTCACTGCTGACGAAACTTAATTCAAATGCCCTGTTACCCCTCTTTGGGTTTAGGACCATCAGCTTTATTATGGCCGAATTTACACAAAACCAACCTCCCGGCCATGCGCCTCTTTGAAGTGGTATAACGAGCTAAGAGCTCTGGATTTTAAAGATGCACCCGTTCCCGCTGAAGCATGGGGCTTCACTGCATGAGAACTGCTATCTTTTTCTGGTGCAGACGGACTTGGCGCCGGTAACTACAGCATCACCAATTTTTCTTTCACCTCTGGCGATGCCTCGACCCTTCTACTCCTGAGAAGGCCGAATATCTTGGCAAGCTGTAAGGCAAATTTGCACCCCTCCCTGTGTGCCGTGAAAAATGCTGTAAACAAAGAAATAACAACTAATGTACAACAACTTCAAAATAATCTCATCTCTAACACATAAACCCCCTAAATACCTCTCCCGTCTTCCCCTACACAAATCTAGGCACACGCGATAACCAAATATTTACGCCCCAAAAGTCAGACTACCCTACACTTCCCTTCTCTTTCCTCTGCCCCGCTTCAACACTGTCTGTTAGGTAAACCCCAGACACGGCTGACCTAAATATTTTGTGCCGTCTGTCCCTTCAGCCGTCACAACATTTGCTTCTATGAAGCGAAACATTCCTCCTAAAATTCCTAGGCCTACTTTCTACAACTGACCAGGGAAGGTTATCAAATTTACACAATATAAACACACCGTTGCTACACCAACTCAGTAATACAAATTACACCCCTGTCTAGTGACTACACACAAATTAATACGAAATTAAATAAAATTACACAAATACGCTCGTGTATATTACACTGCAAATATCATAAACAAAATGCGGTTATACGACCGTTATAATTACATATTACAAAACACCCGTTATCTTAGCGCTTAACCTTACACAGTTAATATCTCAACAAGCCTTTAAACAGTCATAGATACTATTAGCTTATCATAGAAAAATTATATGCACACCTTACATTTACATTATTTCTCTAAGATAGCAATTGATGGCACTTCAAGCTAAATTTACTTTAATTAAACTCCCAGAAGAAAAACTTTACTTTAACCTGCTAAGATCTTACAGAACTATTTCCTACGCTAATAAAGTTATGGACATACCCAATTTATCGAATATCTCACGAAGAGCAGATGAATATGACTTTGATTCACGGCCGTAATTTTTGAAAACCAGAGAGAGCGATAATGGCTACAATGCTGGTATATATCATAGAAAAAACGACGCTAAAACCCACGCCATACGTCATCGCGCCGCGTCCCTCTGGACCCTCCGTGAACCAATAATTTTGCCGGAATTAGTTAATAACTGACCCTGGCCAATCAAATCATAAAATAATTCATGACTCATGTTTCTGTTACGCACGTGCAACGAATTGCGTCATGTTAGATAAGATTTACAGACCGTTTGCATTACTCAAATTAAATTTGATTGGTTATAGCGTTATGTCTACGAACCTGGGTCATGGTTCTAACCCCCGTTAACCTGGGTGGGTGTTCCTAACGTCTGTAAATTCTACCCAGCCTAAAATACTAAGCGCTCAACTGTCTACTAAATTAAATGAACACAATTCTATTACAAAGAAAAGAAGACTGGTGCGAATCTTAAAATTAAACCTACCGTAATCTCTCATGAAGAAAAACGCAATTAATTGCCTAGAGAAAAAGAGTAAACTCAACCAATTACATGGAGAAGAAACATGGGGCCTGTGAAAAATAAAATCACGGTAACTTCTCATATAAATAACTCAAAAATTTTCGAAGACAAAAAGACTGGGGCGAGTTGAAAATAAAACTACAGTTAAGCATCACACATCTGTATATACATTAGAGCCTGATTACCCATAACACACACATGCTTAGGGCATCAGCCCATTAGGGACACCAAAACAAAATTCATATTAATTATTGATAATAAAATTGAATGAATTATATATGACCCTTTTGATCTGCATGTTTGGAGTAGTTTGATTTGTAATAATGACAAAAAGGATATTCCCTTCACCCCACACCCCCCCTTTTTTTTTAGCTGTTCATTATCCAGTTCAGGGACATCTGTAATTGCAGGATAACAGTGCTTAGTAAATGTAAACTATATAAATTTTACTACAACAAAAAATGTAAAATGTGTTACTCTTTATTAAATCTCTGGGTGTAGTCATTTCACTATCGTAAAACCAAGGAAAAATCTGTTTTAAATGAAACATTTCATATAAATGTTGTTTCAATTCTTCTTCTTTCTTCTTCTTCATTCGCCCTGAAAAGGACGGTGGTTGCGTTGTGTCTGTTTACAACGTAGCTGTGATATCTGCACCTTTCGGTCGACACATCCGACTTCTGCACAGCAATTTTTAGGACCGGGTTTGCCTTCCCATTGCGATCCGTGCTCGCTCAGCCAGCCTGCATTGCTGCATACTGTTTCCAGGACCACCACGTGGAGGTGGAGGACGGTCTTGACCAGCTCTGGTTCGCTAGTCCTGACGCAGGCAGTCAAGCTATGAGTCGCTGACTGCGGTCTCTATTGCTGCGTCTTGAGGTCTTGAGGTTTCGATTCAATAATAAAGCATATTTTCTGTCTTAATATTATTTTTTTAGTCATAATATTTTCAGTGCTTAGAATCCTGGAAGGCCTTAATCCAGTATTAATGTACATGTATGTATATAGTGTGTATGTTTGTATACATATACACACACAAGCATTAGATCTTTATGGATTGTTTTTATTTATTTGTAATTTTTTTTTCACCCAGTCCTTCATGATATAGTGGTCACAATGTTTAATCAGCGCTTCATTGAAGAGTTATTCAAGCCTCAACCCTTATATTCCAAGAAAGCCATGCGGACAGTGTTTGACAGATTAGCACATGCATCCATAATGAGATTAAATGCTGCCAGCATGGACAAGGTAACAGCTGTATCTTAGTGATAATATTCACAACTCGCACTACTTACGGTATATCCTTTTAATTCCAAATTTAAATTACAAGTGAGCTCAGTACTGCAGCCAAGTTCTAGCATCAAACACATAAGAAACCTGACAAATCTATTAACTAATTAAATACGTTAAATTTGATTTGCGCACACATACATTTATTTATTTATTTTGTACTTCCAATAAAAACATAAGGATCATATTATTTCACAGTATGCTTAATGCATAAATCAGAATTGAATTTAAAATGTTATTGTTGATCAGAATTGACGTCATTGCACAAAGGCAAATCTATAGGTGCTCATTCTCCTTTAGCAATATCGAGGGGTATGATGCTAATCATTCCTGTTCAGCGCTGAAAGTATGCACGCAGATGCTTCCTCTCATACATTCATCTCTGCTGGTCTTATGTTTGGTGCCAAATTCCAGCAATCTTAGCCTGGATGATTCATCAATTGCAGTGTCATTCTCAATACTTAGGAGCTAAAAACACAGCAGGAAAAACACTGGGAAGGATTTCGCTGACTTTATATCAGAACAGAAGCAAAGAACAAGGTGCTAGCAGCAAAACAGAAGTCCTGGGAAGAATTTGGAGAAAAGCTAGAAAACGATGCGCAAGAAAACCAGAAATTGTTCTATAAGACCCTAAAGAATATGAGGAAGGAAAAACAATGCCCTCTGAAATTTATAAAGGACAAGCAAGGCAAATTGCTTACTGCCCCGAAGGAAGTAATGGAAAGAATGTTTTTCAGAACTTCTGGATGGTGAGCAAGGTCAAACATCAGAAATGATAACCACTGGCACAGAAGAGGAAACCAATGGTGATGAATATGACATAAAGATGGAAGAACTGAAGGCAGCACTGGAGAAAATCAAGATGGGCAAAGCTGCAGGACATGAAGGCATAACACCAGAAATGGTTAAGTACATGGGAGCAGCAGGCGACCTATCACTCCTAAGGGTCTTACAGGCAGCTTGGTGCAACAAGACCATACCAAAGGATTGGGAGATTGCCATAATAACACCGATATTTAAAAAGGGTGACAACCGACAATGTGGAAACCATAGAGGCATATCCCTTCTCAGTGTCCCTGATAAAATCTACTCTAGAATTCCAGAGCAGAGACACAGACGCCTAGCTGAGCCACAAATGGATGAGGTCCAGTGTGGCTTCCGAGCAAATTGAAGTACTCAAGACCTAACCTTTACACTCAGACAGTTGAGTGAAAAGACTCTCGAGTATAAGAGTGAGATCCATCTTTGCTTCTTAGATCTGGAAAAGGCATTTGACAAGGTCCCCTGAAACAAACTCTGGGACTGTTTGGCAAGGAAGAACATTCCATCACCTCTGATTCATGCTATACAGAGCTTCTACAAGTCTTGCAGAAATTATGTGAGGACAGCAAACCATAAGTCAGAAGAGTTCAGGACCACCACTGGTGTAAGACAAGGTGATATCCTATCACCTTACCTCTTCATACTCCTTATGGACGATGTCATCAAGGCATGTAAGGAGAGAACAAGAAAGTATTCAGTGGGGTACTGGAAGATGAGACAGATCTATATTTTGGAGCTGGCATTTGCTGATGATGTTGCCCTGATTGCTAAATCAGGGGCACATCTTCAATCCAACCTGCAAGTCTGGAAGGAAGAGCTGGAGAAGAGAGGGATGATCATAAGCAGCTCGAAAACAAAAACCATGATGATATCACGAGAGGAAAGAAGACATCAGATTAAGCTGGGAGAACAGGTCCTGGAGCAGGTCAACCACTTTAAATACCTTGGAGCTGTCATAGACCGGAAGGGAGGCATCAAAGAAGAGTTGGCTACCCGAAGAGCAGCAGCTGGGAGACTTTTTCAAGCCATAAATCGAGGATTCTTCAGCAAAAGAGAAGTTGATAAGAAGACGAAGATGGCTGTATACCGCTCCACCTATGTCCCAGTCTTGACGTATGGATGCGAGTCATGGGCAATGACTACAACCCACAAAAGCCAGATCCAAACCTCAGAAATGAGGTATCTGAAGAAGGTGGTTGAAGTAACAAGAAGAGACATGGTCCGCAACCAGACGATATGTCAAGGCCTAAAAACCCACCCCCTGCAGACTGTCGTACAGATAGGTTGTGAGTTATTTTTGTCCTGTCTGAGTAGAGTGGATGGTGATAAGTAAGTGAGAAAAAGGTGTGAGAAATAGATTTCACGGGTGATAAGTTAAGGAGAAGATATGTTTCTGGAATGAGTAAGTTTCTCTATTCCAGCCTATCTATACGACTATAATTTAGTACAAGACAACCTTGCCCTCCTCATACATATAAATATAAGTTTAACTACACACACACTATGTGACAACAAGATACACAAATGTGAAAAAACTACGGTTAATTGGGTATGGGTCTGACCAACACACAAAGTTCAGTTTCTTATGTTGTTTATTATCATTAGGTACCACAAATTACTGCTTCGCCGTGGTCGAAAAATTCTGTGACGCGCAAGCGAGGCCCAGTTTGGGCCCTTTTCAACCTCCCTCTGCCTAGTAATTAATTTGCCTTTTCTAAATAAAAATTATATCTTCTGGTTCCTTGATCTTTCTTCTTTCATAATATGTCATTTGTAACATTCTGCATGTCTTTGAAATTGAGTGAGACAAAAAAATAAAACACCATTAAAACCGCTCTTGCCGGGCGCTGGCTGACTGGCGCTCAAGAGAGCGAAATTCCCTGAAAGGACCCCACGTCATTCAAAGCGTCAGCGTTATGTCCTCAAAAATGCTACACTAATACGGTTTTCACCAATGAGGAGCGGAAACTGAGGTTTACGCACATGTAACACGAGGCACAGATTTTTTATATGAAGATATCGTAAATTCGAAGTGAATGAGAAAGTTTGGATTTTAATACACATCTGGGAGGCCTACCTACACTCGTGTTACATCAAACAAACTGCTAAAATCGTATCAAAGTTTTAAACATCATAGTTATTTGAGCAAAGAGCGAACGAACGTTAAAAGACAGCACCTCCAACACATTTCGGCGTGTAAACATAATGGCGGATGTTCCATCTGACAAACCCGGACACGATGGGCCGGCTGTACGAAACACAGCACGAAATGACTCAGGCGCTGAACTGAAAGTTTCACCAATGGAAGTCGACGCAATATGTGTTCTGAGTAAGTTTTGAACTTTGTTTTATGTCTATTCATTTCAGACCTATTTTGTTTATTTGCAATATAGCAACGGCAAGTGACGGAGGGTGGATGTATTAGTAAAAGAACAGCCAAATGTGACTGCTCGATTCACATTTAGACAGAAAGTTTTTCGTTTTTTAAGCAATTTTGGGGGTGGGGTATTGTTGTTTATGTAGCTATTTGGTTGTTTTATCGGACCATCACCATTTTCTAAACATTCGGTATCAGAATTAAGGTCTAACACTCCAGTGTGTAAAGCCGCTGACCTCCTTTCGATAAAGTTATGGATGTCAAAGGTCATGTTTAGAATTTAGCTTGCTACACATTTGTGAACGTTAATTTTTTTTAAAAATTGCCTCTCTCGCTTAATTAACCTTTTTTTTCTCAATTATTTCAGGGGACGATCATTATGATGCACATTGCGAGCATATTTTTAAATGACGGGAAGAGGCAGACGTCCGGCTCTGCCACCGATTTCTAATGTGACAAACAGACTATTGGCACAGTTCTGTCTTCTGAAGGACTAGGAAAATGCAACATGGGAGCTAGTACGTCTTGTTGTGTAAAGTTTATATATCATATTATTTCCTCTCATTCTCTGATGTTTAAAATCATTAGGCTACTATGTTGTTGAAGCTTTCCTAGAAGCCTCTGCAGGTTTTGAGTTTATTTTACAATTACAAACATAAATGACAAATGACATAATCCATGTAAAAGAGAGACTTACAATCTACTGTATAATTAATATAATGATTTACATGGTAAATGCAGTAAAAATTAATGCCGCAATAAGGAAAGGGAAAGAAAAAATAATTTGGCCAACATTTTATTGTATTAATAATAAAATAACACAATCATGCAATTTATCCTCTTCCCGTCCCTCCCAACAAATTTCTCTCAGGTGACATCTTGGTTTCTCTGTGCTACCCGAACAGAATGTGAGTAAAGGACAGCTACAGTACAGGTGCCAGATGTCAGTACAACAAGCCAGTGCCCTGAGAGGAGATTCACTTGAGGACTTTCTGAACACACAATTATCTTTTGATGCAGCTGACCTCAAGTGACAGTAAGTTGGACACGGACTAATATGTAATGTTTCTTTTTTTCTAAAAATCAAATTTTAAGCAGTAAAGGTTGTTTCAATCAAGAAAATAACCATCAATTTGAATTGTACAACTCAAATTACATAAATATGGAAGTTTTCAACTCTATGGCTGCAATATTCATGATTTTATGACAACATTTGGAATTCCGTGAGATTTTTCTTCCGAACTGCAAATTTAGCCTTTGATCTATTTTCACATAATGCAGTTTTATAGAATTCAGTATTTCATGTGGCTCAAAAAAATTAAGCATCAAGTATATAATGCTCTCTTTAAGCTCAATAAATCTTATAGCTTTCCAGTGTGTAGTTTTTGATTTATGAGTGCATGAAAATGCATATTTGCACTTTGCGAGCACAACAATGAGACTTGAAATTGTATCTTTTGTCAATTTTGATGGACCATAATTCATTTAATTGATTTGTTGTACTTCCCATGTTTCTTTTCTGCAATAAGGACTTGTATGACTTTGTACAAAAAGCATTATTGACTTGGTCAGTGTTTGTTGACTGTAGTTATGATTGTGCAAAGTCAGGCAATTTGTTCGGTGCGAAGATGTTTGAAAAATTTTGTAATTCCCCACAATTTGGAAATGCTGTAACTCGGCTGTTACCAAGTTTAAGCAAAATCCAATGTTGGTAACGTCCCTGTAACCAAGAAAAATATTCACTCTCTCTTTCATACAGCGGCCACTCAATCACTCTTACCTACTCTTGGTGATATCCCTTGGAAATACAATTATCCTGAATGTAAAAAAGGTCAGGTTTAATTCCCAAGTTGGCCCCAGTCCATCCTCTACAAATAAAGACTAGTGAGGTGAATGCTGAATCTGGTGTGAGTTTTTTTTCCTGGATGGACAAAATGTCACCGCCAATAGTTGATGTAGAAAACGTGATCTTGGGGTTCACAGTTAAAAGAGGAAAATACTTCCAGTATTGGGAAACCTCTGGTTGCTAAAAACGTTACATATGATGATGATGATAATCCTATCGGCTGGCTCTACGGTAGAGTGCCGATTCTAAAACAGTGTAAAGTCTGGATGCTACGCTTGAATACGACTGTCAGAAGTCAGGAATGAATGTTATTTTTTTCACCACCCCAGTGGGCTGATAAAATTGAAAAAATATTGCTGGGTTTGGAAAGTCCAGTTAAATTTTACCCGTTAAAATGTTTTTCATGTATCGTTCGGAAATATTTGCTCACCAATAAAATTGGTAACGCACAAGCCAAGAAAAGACAACATTAACCAATCCGAAAAAAAAAGAAAAGACCAAAAGACCGCTGGATGCCCTTGATCAGGTCTGCTAGGAATATATAAGAAACATTTATGGAAAAATGCTACTATTCTATATAGCTACATATATGCACACAGTAGGGGACAAGACGATCTCTTATCCACTCCATCAGTCCTGATTAAATTTAAAAGGCACACGGTGTCTTTAGCCTTCCCTATCGCCCGTCGCTAGCGCTGAGTTTTCAGGTCAGATGGAGGGATGCAACTCTCCCCGCCCCTTGCCTGCTCTTAACGATCAGCGTACAATGTCAATTATTATTTAATGATCTCTATGCGCACTTACACAAAGTATCGCCTGTCTTTAATAGCTATTAAATTGGTCAGCGTCTGATAGTTTAGTCGTATGATATTAAATAATAGGCACTTATAATAAATACGCACAATGAAATAAAACATGAATTCTTTTCTGTCACTATCAGTCGCGCCTAGCATTTAAACCAGTCAGCTAACTGTCTCTTCTTGTGTGAGAAAGCATGTGGTGAAAATTAACATTATAAGTGAACATCTAGTATGAAATAGCTACGCGTTATTTTATTTCACTAGTTTTAACGCTAGAAAATCGAAGTGAATTATAATGGTAAAAGCTTAACACTTTTAAACACGTAAGCACTAATTTATATTACCAGAAAATCAGAATCCCCACGAATGCATTTTCCACAATGGTTCTAGAACTACGTGCTTAGACTATCCAAAAATTCTGAGTGACAACTGATAGCAGGTTTAAGAAAACACAGTTTATATATCATTATGTTTCTCTGATCTATAGATGATGTTACTTTTCGCACTATTGTGTGAGTAACGTAGAATCAGAACAGAGTTCCCCAGATAAAAGTTTACGGTCAGCCTTTCTCGGGCGTTCGACCACCATCAAAAGACTTATATCCGTAACAGGGTTCTCTAAGATTTTCTCTGTACGAATGCCCGCTTCTGAGATCAAAGAGCCCAGGGGGTTTCTGACTTCCCCTGAGTACGAACTTCAAAAGATTCTATGTTATTCACGTGCGGTCTGTCAGGTATCGTAGGATTGACAGATAAGCTCGCGTGAGAAGACTTATGTAAACAAACCTGATTCGCGACCTGTTATGACTGGCAGGTCATGAAAGTTTGTAAACATTGCGTTAGCTCGTGTTCACAGAAAAAGAGGTGGGACGAAAAGTACGCTTGTGTAAATAAACGCAGGTAGAAAAAAATGTATGGTTTTGCTAGCAAATCATAGAATGCTACGAGATTACAAAAGACTGTCAGATTACTGTAGGCTCTCTTTCCATTATACGTCACACAGATCCAAGTAGAACAGTCCCAACTGAGATGGTTTGGCCATGTTTGCAGAATGGGAGAAGATTGGCTACCATGACAAGCATGGGAAACTAAGAGCCAGGGATCCAGACCTCCAGGATGACCCAAAGTCCGCTGGGAGGACAACATTAGACAGTCTTTGAAGAACCGAGGACTAGAGTGGAACCAAGCCAGGAGGAAGACAGCCGATAGAATAGCATGGCGCTCTCTCTTACAAATTTCTACACCTCACGGTAGAAGAGGAACGAATAAGTAAGTAAGTAAGCAGTGTCATTCTCTCATAGACGATCATTAATTGCCCTCAGTATCTCTCCCTTATCCATATCCCATGCACCTTCTATGGGTGCTCTTGTAGCTAGTCTGTCAGCTCTTTCATCGCCATGTACCCCTGCATGACCAGGACAGTAGATCCACACCAGTTCCTGAAGATTCAAGGCTTCTGTGAAGGTTTTCCATTCATGTCCCAAAAAATTTGCCTTCATTTGTACTTTTACTTTGGGAGCCTAAGCCTTGATACTCACAACGACTGCAGAACATAAATCCCTGCATTCACAAAAAGAGAACGGCCATTATAATTTTAAATCTATAATCAAGTCACAGTTACTGACAAACTTCCCAAAACAAACATCTTCTTTCTTTGATCCTTAGCCGTCGACCGTCAAAGCAGTCAGTGGCCATTACTCCTGGTGGCGTCTTGTAGGGCAACAACAAATGGATTCCACTTTGCTCGGTCGGCGGCCATCCTTCATACAGTGCCCCAACTCTGGTTCATTCTTTGCATCTCAGCCTCCACAGTCCTCCGCCAAGTTGTTTTTGGTCGGCCTCTCTTTCGTTTTCCTTCAGGGGTCCATAGCATAGCTGTTCTTGTAATGGCATCGGGGTCTCTTCTGAGGACATGGCCAACCCAGCTTCAGCGTCTGCCAGCTATGATGGTGTGCATGTCCTCTTGCTTGCTCAGAGTAAGCAGATCTTGGTTGGTGATGGTATTCGGCCAAAAGATTTGGAGAATTTTTCTTAGGCATGTTGTGTGAAAAGAGGACAATTTCGACATTTCCTTCTCTGTAACTCTCCAGCTCTCTGTGCCATAGAGAAGCACAGAAAGCACACAGCTCTGATATAATCCTAATTTTGTGCTTGTGCTGTACTGAGAGGACTTCCAGATGTTGTTTAGACTAAAAAAGGCTGTTCTTGCTTTGTTCATTCTGTTGTTGATGTCTTTGCTTGCTCCGCCGTCTGGAGTTACTATGCATCCTAGGTATGTGAAGGCATCTGTCTGTTCCAGTTGCTGATTCCTTACTGATATGGGCTCAGGGTTGCTCACATTGAGCGTCATAACCTCTGTCTTCTTTAGGTTGATGTTCAAGCCCACCTGCTGGCTATACTTATTAAGTCTATCCGTTTTTTCCTGGATGTGTTGATGTGAATGTGCTAGCAGTGCAATGTCATCTGCATATTCCAGATCTTCCAATGTAGAAAATGATGTTCATCTTATTCCTCTTGGATTGCCCTCTGTTGTCTGGCGCATCACCCGGTCTATGACTGTTAAAAATAGAGTGGTTGATAAGGGGCATCCATGTCGTACTCCTGTCTTCACTTCAAAGGTTAGTTTGCTCTGCCCAATGTTACATGTAAAGTTGGCATAAAGGCTTTTTATGATTGACACTATGCAGCTTGGAATTCCATAAGCCCTCAGTATTTTCCATAAACTGTCCCTATGTATACTGTCAAAAGCCTTTTCAAAATCAACGAAATTAATGTACCGCTGTCTTTGCCATTCTGAGCACTGCTCTATAATGTTCCTGAGGGTAAATATATGATCTACACATCTTCTGTTCTTTCTAAATCCTGCTTGTTCTTTCCTCATTTTGTGGTCTACTGCTTTTGAGATTCTCTGTATAATTATCCTGCCTAGTATTTTGCTGGGAACTGAGAGAAGAGTTATTCCTCTCCAATTATTGCAGTCTGCAAGATCTCCCTTCTTGGGCAATTTGACAATTATTCCTTTTCTCCACTCTGTTGGTGTTGTCTCTGTTTTCCAGACTTGTGCAAATAGTGGTTCTAATAGTTCTGCTGCTAGCTCAGGGTCTGTCTTAAATAGCTCTGCATTTAAGTTATCATGACCAGGAGCTTTTCCATTCTTCAACCCTTTGATTGCTGTGATGATTTCTTCTTTTCGTGGGATGTCTGTATTAACATCTAGATCATTTTCAGCCTCGGGAACATTCAATTGTGTCTCTGGTGGTTCCTTATTCAGAGTTTCTCTGAAATGCGCTGCCCATCTTGTTTCCTGTCCCTCTACTGTCGTGATGAGATTTCCGTGCTTATCTCTTACTAATGTAATATTGTTTGCACCTCGTTTTCCACTGATGATTTTAGTTATTTTGTATACTGTGCTTTGTTCATTTCTCAGTGCTGCCTCTTCTGCCTGTCTTGCAAGGTCATCCAGAAATGTTCTATTGTTAGCACGGGTTTGACGTTTAACTTCCTTGTCCAGCTGACTGTACTGTTCACTATATATTGCCTTTAACCTGGGAGACTTAGCTTCTGTTTTCTTTCTTTTCATTTCCTTTCTCTTCGCTATGGTGTTTAGCGTTTCTGGTGTTATCCAGTCTTGGCTCTTTCTTTCCTGGAATCCCAAGCATGACTTGCTGCTTTCCTTGTATATTGTTGAGATGGTGTTGAATCTCTGGTCAACATCATTGGTCTCTGTTCTTTCCTGGCTTTTGATAATCTCATATCTTCTCTTTATGTCGACCACGAAAGCTTTTCTGGTGAGGGGATCCTTCAGTTTCGTGATGTTGTATCTTTTCTGTTTGACTGCAACTGGTCCAGCAGCTCTGAGTTTCACTTTCAGTCTTGCTACTACTAGGTGATGATCACTTCCCACATCTGCGCCTCTTCTTATTTTCACGTCTTGTAATAATGCATGTCTCCATCTGCCATTGATCATTATCTGATCTATCTGGTTTCTGTCTCGTCCGTTTGGTGATTCCCATGTTAACTTGTGCACTTCCTTGTGTGGAAAAAGTGTTCCTCCAATGACCAGGTTGTTAATACTGCAGAAGCTTATTAATTTGTCCCCATTCTCATTTGCTGTTCCACTGCCGCATTTCCCCATTACTCTTTCGTTATAACTATTGTGTGCTCCCACTTTCGCATTTAGGTCTCCCATTACTATAATGAGATCGTACCTGGGTGTAGTTTCCATTTCTTTTTGTACCTGTTGATAGAACTCGTCCTTGATCTCTTCATCGCTGTCGTTTGTTGGTGCATAGCATTGTATAATTGTGGTATTGGTGAACCTCCCTCTCAGTCTTGCTCTTATCAGTCTGTTGTTGATGGGTTTCCATTCCAGTAAAGACCTTTCCATTCCTTTCTTCAGGATAATGGCTACACCTTCGTTGTGCTGACCATCCTCTCTGCCAGAATTAAGTACTGTTTCCCCTGTAGCTGTTTTTATTCTCCCCTTACCTGTCCATCTGCTCTCGCTTATTCCCAGGATATGTATCTTGTAGTTCCTCATCTCTGCTGTGATTTGTCTCAGCTTTCCTGCCTCATAGTTCTGACGTTCCAAAAATTTTAATTCTGGTTTCGTGTTTTGCGGTCGGGGCATCCGTTTTCATGCCAGTGGCTTCCTTTCGGCTTTCACCACTGTCAGTCATACGAGCCTGAGACTCCGGATGTCTGTCCCGCAGCAAAGTATTTCCATTTATTGTTGTTTCCTTAACATGTGCGATTTTTTTACATAGATAGGGGTGTCGGCCCTGTGCTAAAACCCGCAACCTGGAGGACCAGAATACCAGCTTTTGTCTGACCCCTACCCACGCAGACCAGTCCAGCTTGGTGGAACCTACCAGGAGTAAATCTCCCACTGGCATAGCTCTGGGGATTGTCAGGGTACACAAGCTGCCATACCGCTACAAGGTATAGGTACCATTGATGGCAGCAAAACATTGATGATAAAATCTTCAGCACCTGCTCCAGGTTTTCTGTGCATCAGCAGTGGCCTGGATGCTGTAACTTGCTCCTAGGTTGAAGGTATGCAGCGAGTCTTCTGACTATTCCACGTTGTGGGTGTGTCATATGCAAAGCAGCCACCCAACCTCACATATTTTAATGATTCTTTCACTCGATTCTTTCTGTCCTATAAGTAAAATTATGAAACATCATGCTGTAACAGTATTACATGCAACAAAATCCATAAATTGCGACTATTAATGATGTAAACAATACATCTAAATCTAAAAAAACTGCATCAAGTAATGACATCTCAACGAAATAACCAGAAGCAGTGGCAAATGGCATCTTCTTCTTCTATGGTCCTTGGCCGCTGACTGACAAAGCAATCTGGTTGGTGTCTTGTAGGGCAGCAACAAACTATCTCCACTTTACTGTCGGCAGCCATCCTTTCGTGTGGTGCCCCAGCTCTGATTCATGCTTTGTATCTCTGCCTCCACAGTTCTCCACCAGGTATCTTTTACTGGCCTCGCTTTTGCTTTCCTTCTGAAGTTAATAGCATGGCAGTCTTGGTGATGGTGTCAGAGTCTCTCCTGAGGATGTGACCAACCTGTTGGGGTAGAATTAGTAGTATATCTTCTCCCCGCTGAGTTCTTCTTTAAGTCATCAAGTAGCTGGTTCTTGTCTTCCAGCTTGTCTAAGGTATGTTTTGTAACAGGCCTATAAGTCCAACTTTTTAAACAGCTTTAGAACGTGTATTCAGTCTTCAACAGTCAGAAACTTGATAAGGCCATTTTGTCGTTGAAGAACACATAATCACTTTTAATATAGGACGAAGCTCCTTATATATTTGCATCCAATATATATATTAATCAATGGCATTCACTAGCCAGTCCATGAAACCAGTCTATCATCACGTAGACTAAGGACAAGATGTCTTATGCATACTGCTGAAATCTTTAATGAAATAGTTCCACACTCACTCCTTTACTATTCAGCATTCACTTGTCCATTTAAATATAATCAAGCATAGACTCCATACTGTAGGATGACCTAGCTGATATAAATTCACAAAGACTCTATCACAAGACTACACTTTCTGGAGCTCGTCAAAAACACGTCTTCTCACACACAGTAAGACACAGCGAAAGAGGATGCATACTAGCTCAGATTTGCCACGCAAAGCCAGCAAAGAATTGTCTGCCAAATATTAGCAGACTATGTGACGTACTTCCGGAGTAGTCCGGGCAATGCATATCAACAAGGAAGTATGTATACAAACCATGTTGAGTGCGATAAAACCTGTTATCATTTTACGCATAACACAACCCAATTCCAGCATCTCTCTGCTACGATGGTGCACATGCCTTTTTGGTGGCTCGGAGTTGGCAGTTCTTAGTTGGTGATGGTGTTCGGCCAGAAAATGCAAAGAATTTTCCATAGGCAGGTTGTGTGGAAAGAGAACAGTTTGGATATTTTATTTTCTGTTACTCTCCAACATTCTGCACCTTACAGAATTACAGAAATTACGATTACGATTGGTGAAAGCTATTCTGGCTTTATTCATTTGGTTACTGATGTCTTTGCTTGTTCCGTCATCTAGTGTTACTATGCTTCTTAAGTATGTATATGTTTTTGTATTCTCTAGCTCTTGGTCCCTTATTTTTATGGGCACAGGATTTCTTAGAGTGTTATAACTTCTCTCTTCATGAGATTAATGTTTAGTCCAACCTGTTGGCTTTGTTTATTCAGTCTGTCTGTTGTTTCTTGGATGTGTTGATGTGAGTATGCAAATAGTGCAATGTCATCTGTGTATTATAGATCCTCCATTGTAGAGAATACTGCCCATCTTATTCCTCTAGGGACATCTGCTGTTGTTTGGCTGCATTACCCAGTCTATGACAATTAAAAACAGTGCAAATGGCACATATAAGCAAAATTACCCAAAAAGCACAATACATAACGTTGAACAATTCTAAAGATCTATCTCTAATTACAGTAGCTTACTAAATAGTTGAAACTAATACATCATGTTGTGTACAAAAAATACAAAAGTATGCTATTGTAACAACAACACCCAATGAGTTAGCGCTTTGACTCCGGAGCAACGATCTTCTTCTTCTTCTTCGTTCACCCTCAAATGTCAACTTGAATAAGTTCAAAGAAAGCAGTGGTCAGCCTGAGGCTGTTGATATCTCCGTAGATTTTCTCCAGGAATGGTACTGGTGATGGCCATATGCGTTTTCTCTGTTCCTCATATGTTGGGCACCTTTGAAGCAGATGTTCGGCAGTCATTATCAGTGCCACAGTCACACTCATCAGTAGTTCCTATCTTTAATTTGTTGAATAGATGGTATCTCAATCTGTTATGACCTGTGCGAAGTCTGAAGATAACCACTTGTTCACTTCTGCTGAGCTGGTAATATGGATCATTTTTTGTGTGACCTGGATGCTCTGCTTCCCACTTGTTCCTGTATCTGCGTTTGATAAATCTCTTGGCCTCCTCATAAGTTATATTTGTGTCAAGTTGAGGAAGCTTTCCCCCTTCCTTTGCCAATCTGTCAGCCTCTTCGTTTCCAGGGATGTTGCAGTGAGAAGGGATACACTGTATCACGACTCTTTTATATTGTTGACATAGTCTGTGAAGTGTTACTCTTAGGTCATCCAGTTCAGCATTACTTTGACAGCAACGGTCTGACCTTTGGTCAATTCTGACATCCGTGCCGAAACAAAAGAAAGATGTACATAATAAATGATTCAGTAATTGTTATACTCTGACATCAATTTTATATTGTTGAATTTTGAGTTTTACTGAATTGTTGATTATCATAGGTTAGTTGCATAGCAAAGGTGGCATCTTAGGCTCTAACTTTTATCTGATACTATCTGAAGAAGATACCTTCACAGCCATGGCTATCCTGTGATACCAGTGCTCTTCTCTGACACTGGGACTACATTCTTGTCAGACAGAATTCTTCTTCTGTTATTTCAGTAACTACTACTGACTACTATACTCATAAAAACCTTTCGCTACAGACTTATACTTTTGGAATTGAATTGTTAGTCCATCACAGTGAAATCATAATATTATACATACTGTGTTATAAATTTAGTAATGATATAGTGAATTGTCACTATTTTATGATTTATGTGACCTCATGTTACTGTTGTAAGATATTTCCATTTATCTTTATAGCTTTACGATTTGATGACCATGGCATTTAAATATCAAGTATCCCTTGCCCTGCGGCCAAAGGACATCCTTCTTATAACCCTCAACCATATGGATGCTTTGAGATCTTATGTTGAGGACAATGATAGTGTTAAAAAGCAGGTGGAGCATGTCTATGAAAAGTTAATTGAGGTAAGTGCATCCTTTAATCATGGTACCCACAGGGCAATCATATTTGTGTGGTCTTATTTTGCATTATTTCACATAATGGGCCCTTATAACGTTAATAATTATAATCAGTGAACCTTATTATATGTATAAACATTTATATAATGTACTAGTAAATTATGAAAAAAAGTGTCAGACAAAAATAAAGGAAAAGAGATGCATGATTTCTTCTACTTCTGACGAATTATCTCCCAATTACCATTATACGTGACAAGCCAACCAATTTCAGACAGGCTTCCATAGGATTGCCAATTGTTGCCTATTTTGACTCCTCTGAGGAAAAATACATTTTCCATCCACTGTTTATGAAGCTAAATTTTTTTACATTTGAAATAGAATTTTAAAAAAATAAAATATTATCATCATTATCACCCTGCAGCTTCCCAAGGAGCGTAAGCCTTTAACAGACTTATGCAAAGTCTTCCTGACCTGTTCCATTAGCTCAAGGTCATTCCATGTCTCCTTCATCACCTTTGTGTCTTCCCCATGTGTTCTTTCATAATAACCCTCCACTCCCAAAGGAGCATAGGCCTTCAACAAACACATGCCAAGTCCTCCTGTCACGTGCCATCATCTCAAGTTCTTTCCATGTTCTCCTCATCATTTTCACCTCTGTTTCCAGCTCTCTTCTCCATGTGCTTCTTGGTCTACCTCTGCCTCTCTTGCCCTAGGGGTTCCAGAACAAGGACTGCCTTGTAATGCTATCAGCATGTTTCCTCAGTGTGTGTCCTATCCACCGCCATCGTCTTCTTCTCATCTCTTGTTCCACTGGCACTTGTCTAGTTCTTGTCCTCAGTTCCACGTTGGTAACCTTGTCATACCATTTTAATCCCTCTATTCTACGCAAGCACCCATTTATGAAAGTCTGTAGCTTTTTGGTTGTTGTCTTTGTTGTTCTCCATGTCTCAGAGCCATATAATAGGACTGACTTCACATTTGAGTTGAAGATTCTTATTTCGTGTTGGATCCGATTTCTCTTGATCTCCACATATTTCCCAATGCAATGAAAGCTCCTCTTGTTTTTTGTATTCTTAGTTTGATATCACTGTCTGTCCTTCCAACTTTGTCTATATTGCTGCCAAGATATGTGTACGATTCTACATCTTGTATTGGTGTTTCTTCAAGTTCAACCCTGTTATCATTACCTGCATTTATTCTCATTATTTTTGTCTTTTCCCTGTGTATTTTCAGACCCAATTGCTGTGACCTCTCATCAAGTGTTTTCAATTTGTCCTGCATCTGATTACGGTTATGGGACAGAAGAGCCAAGTCATCAGCAAAATCCAGATCATCCAACTGCTTAGTCAGAGTCCACTGGATTCCATTTCTGTTGTGTGTTGTCGAGATCTCATAACCCAGTCTATTGCTAGTAAGAAAAGAAATGGAGACAAGAGGCATCCCTGTCACACTCCTGTTCTTATCCCAAACAGTTCTGTAAGCTGTCCTTCGTGAAGAACTTTGCATGTCAGATCTTCATATGTTTTCTTTATTAAATTAATGATCTTCAGGGGAACTCCATAATGCCTCATCAATTTCCAAAGTGATTCTCTGTCTACACTGTCAAATGCCTTTTCGTAGTCCACAAATCTGATGTATAGTGGTGAATTCCATTCCAGACTTTGTTCAGCTATTATTCTCAAAGTGGCTATCTGGTCTGTACATGATCTGTTTTATCGAAAACCTGCTTGTTCATCTCTCAGTTTCTTGTTTGTGGACTCTTTTAATCTCTCAAGGATAATCCTGTTTAATACTTTTCCTGGCACTGATAGTAACATTATTCCTCTATAATTTGTGCACTCTTGTAAATTTCCTTTCTTAGGCAACTTAACCAGATATCCTTCCTTCCATTCTGCTGGTATCTCTTCCTTTTCCGAGACTTTACCAAGTAATTTATATAACATCTCTGTAGCCGTGTTGATATCTGCTTTGATGGCCTCTGCTGGAATGCCATCAGGTCCAGACGATTTTTCCATCTCTTAGAAGCTTTATGGCTTTCTTTATTTCTTCCTTCGTTGGTCTTTCACCGTTAATTTGTAGCTCTTCTTCTACTGGCTGGATGTCTGGGGGTTTTTTTGGTCTCCCTGTACTTCTCTTACCCTGGAGATTCCAGAGCAAGGACTGTCAAGTAATGCTATCAGCAGGTTTCCACAGTGTGTGTCCTATTGATCTCCAGCATAATCTTCTCATCTCTTGTTCAACTGGCACTTGTCTTTGTCTTGTCGCTAGTTCCACGTTAGTGATCTTGTCATACCACTTCAATCCTTATATTCTACGCAAGTACCCATGTATGAAAGTCTATAGCTTTTTTGGTTGTTATTTTTGTTTTTCTCCAAGTTTCAGAGCCATACAATAGGAATGGCTTAACATTTGCCACAAAGAATCTGATTTTTGTGTTGGACTTTATTTCTTTTGATCTCCATACATTTCCTGATAGCTCGTCTAGCATTTTATGTTTTTTATATCGTTGTCTGCTCCTCCAACTGTGTTTATATTGTATATATATATATTGTATATTATATTATATTGCTGCCAAGATATATGTATGATTCTATATCTTGTAATGTTGTTTCATCAAGTGCAATCTTGTTATTGTTTCCTGCGTGTATTCTCGTTGTCTTTGTTTTCTCCCTATGTATTTTCAGACCCACTTGTTGTGACCTCTCAACAAGTGTTTTCATTTTTATTTGCATCTGATTATGGTTGCGGGACGGAAGTGCCAGGTCATATGTTACAGGAGTTCAGAAGGGGAGCAAAGAATAATAACACTGTAACTTACCATGTATGTCTTTAGAAGCAACTAAGGAGGGTTTGGCATACGGCCAGGCTACCCAATCGTGTAGAAATTTTAAACCACAAAAAACTTTAACAAAACTTCTTCTTCTTCTTCTTCTCGTTCGCTGTTGTTTAGTAATGTCTACACAAGAAGTCTGGTTACCATAACGATAATTTTTTGACATCTGTTGTGTAGACATATTAAACCAAGGCGGGTTGCATGGTACCATGGTTGCTGGTGCGCCTCCTGGCCTGGTACCTCTGACTTCAGCACCTGTTTCTTAAGGCAGAGTGTGCTCATGCCTCCCCCTCTGGCTGGGGGATTTGACTTCGCCTTTTCCTCGTTTGCTGTCCCATCTTGCCTCCCGCTGGGGTTAATACCCAACCTTCAGCAATATTACTGGGTATAACGGGGTCCACCATGAGTAGGTGAGGTAGACTTGGGCAGGAGAGGCTAAGAGACATGTTGAGTCTTGTATTGCGCATCACTGCCCCATTTGGACCCCTTTAACAAAACAAATCTACAAAAGAAACATACTCAGTTGAAACATGCAACATGATTTGTTTCATGTGCATATGCTTATTTCTTAGGATACTTACTTTTTTCTTCCACCATTGCCGTGAAGCATAGTGGGAAGCTGAAGTTTGCATTCTTGGCCAAGTGTGTTATGTTTGCTGTTGTGAGCCTGTGTTGCTGAAGGACGTCAAGGATCTTGTCAGTGCATCTGCCTCTTAGTCTTCCCCTTGCCCTGAAACCAGATCCTCTGTGCTAATATTCATAGTTTCTGTTAAAGTTTAACACTGGAATGCATACATGCATCTTCTTCTTCTTCTTCCGTCCTTAACCAAAGACCGACCAAGCAGTCAGAGGCCATCACGCCTTGTGGCGTCTTAAGGGCAACAGCAGATTGATTTTCTCTGTTGTAGTTTCCCATCACGCCTAGCGGCGTCTTTAGGGCAACAACAAATAGATCCATCTGCCGTTGTTTCCGTAATCGGTGTGACAAGCCAACGGGTGATCAGCCCATTGGGCCATACATACATACTAGTGCGATAATGTGCCTTAGCTTTTGCACCAGTTGTTGTCAGTGACCTCTGCAGACCCGCTGGAGAATGTTGATTCATTATGATTCATGTTGTACCTACTCATCATTCTGTTCTGTTGAAGTGATTAAAGGTTAGTTCATTGAAACAAGGCCTCAGTTATTAACTTGTAAATGAAACACACAACACCGGTGACAGGGTACGCAATAGTTTCTATCTTTAATGTATGGATCTTCATATTGATCTTCCACAGGTTGAATTAAGTGTATCTGAATGTTTTTGCAGTAGGTTTTCGCCCTCCTATATTAGACTTGAGTCATCTACAAAAAAGTAGCTCATTCAGTAGGTTGTAGTCTGCACTTTCTGCATTTTCCTCAACTTCAGGGTTTGCTTTTAGGTTTGCTTGATAGCACACAGCCTTTTCAAACTCTCGTGGTTATGTCAAATTCTTCAGTGAGTCCTTCAGTTGTTCTAACTACACTCTTGCGCGTGTGGTACAGAGCTCTCAAGTTAGCTAATAGCTGCTCCTGTATTCCATAGTCTTCTAATGCGTACCAAAGTTAATTTTATCCACTCTATTGAAGGCCTTTTTCTCAGGCCCTACTCAACTGTGGTTCAATGATGGGTCTTATTCTTTGCTCAAGTATTTTTGTACATAATTTTTCTTTATGACTAAGTAGTGAAAGATCTCTGTCTTCCATCAATATGTTATCCAAAGAGATAAAGGCGACAAATATGCCCATAAAAAAATTAGGGATAGTGTTCTGAAAAATAACGTAAGAGCTGAAATATATTTCGACCTCATATCTGAAGAGAACGTTATGTACACTTTAGAAACCAGTAGAAGCACTACCCCAGGTCCTGATGGTATTCATTATCACCACATAAAACAGCTCAGCGACACATCCGTTATAAATGTAATAAGGGACTTCAACATTATCATACAGAATGCTGATGTACCAGAAGACTGGCTATATAATTACCTACGGCCACTTCCTAAACCTTGTAGAGACCCCACACTGCTGAGCAGCTATCGAATCATCACACTACAGAATGTCTATGGCAAATTGTTTGAGAAGATAGTTGCAAGACAAGTCATGTGCAACTCGAAACTGCACACATCCTCCCTGATACCATGGGTAGCTATAGGCAGATGAAAGCAACATCGGGTAATGCTGGAACATTTGCGTATGATGTATACGAGGGATTCTAGGGTAAAAGAGAAACTGTAGCTGTAGCAATTGACCTAGAGGATGCTTACAACAGTGTTGACTTTGCAACCTTAATGGATTGTGTAATGGCATGTGGTGTAAACCCTTGGCTAACAAGGTGGGTAGCAGCTGCCTTAATGGAGAGATCAGTTGCATTTCGCTTTGGAACATAGATATCAGTACCAATGCATATTTGCCAGGGACTACCCCAGGGTTATCCACTGTCACCTGTGCTATTTAACATCTATACAGCAAAAATAGCTGCAATTCAACCAACAGGTTTTGAACAAACATTAACTTTTGCTGATGACTTGCCCATTTACAGGACTGGCCCAGATAGACAAGAAATGGTCAAAAACATACATGACTAATGAGTTTTGTCACTATTTCTTGACTGTGAAGCTAGTAATGGGTAAATTTATGTCCACACTTTTCATCATTAACTGTATGTTTATTTGCATCTTGTCTTTTAGTATAGGGGTATAATCTGGATACGCTGATCAGTGGCTTTATGTTGCCACTTATCTTGTGTTTAGAGATCTGTCACTCGCCTGCCATGGACGAACACGTATTTTGAATTTCTCCAGGCGGTGGAAGCTGGGTATCTGGCCCTGTTAACCACAAGGGCACTTGCACCACAGAGTCCAGCAGAGGTGGATGACTCTATAAAGTTTTCGTTTTGTAGTTGTCAGGGTAGAACCTGAAACAAAAATAAACGTAACCCCTATATGGTCCATCACTATTCCATTATTACACAAGATGGGGACGATAGACAGTGTCAGATAATGTGCCAGCAAATGCACAGGACAATATATACCAGCACTACCCACAACCAGTTCATCGTGACTACACTTTCCTTTTAAAACCTTAGATCCATCTGTCCATGATCCGCCTCCATACAATGATTTGATCTAGTATAAAATACTAAGTAATACCTTGATCCATACATTAAAACAATTTCTGTCCTTCTTATATTCCAGGCATGTGTCCCATTTCCTAAAGAAATATTTCTTTAAAAGCTTTTCCAAACCTACAGACACAATTCTGCTATCATTCTCAATTTAATTTGAATGTACACAGGTGGGTAAGTCCTTCAGAAATTACACAATGGTTGCTGAAACACGTCTACACACTTACCAACACACTGTAGTGAATCAATAGCAAATCATATAATTATATACATATATATATATATATATATATATATATATATATATATATATATATATATATATATATATATATATATATATATATATATATATATATATATATATATATATCTCTTTCTTACCCTCAGGCACACACAGACGAGCTGTTAATGGCAAACTTGACCTGCTCTCAGGTACAACTGGCAAAGGCAGTCTTCATTTACAAGTTACCACTTCTTTCTGCTCACTGTGTTTTTCAAATCTTATGGCCCCAATTTAGCAAGGGCAAGGTCTGTTTATACTAGCACATCCAGCGCATCAGAAAGCAGGGGGCTAACGGGGTATTGCGAATCCCAAAATGAGGCATATTTTGTCTCTCTGTTCAGTTATGAAAAACTAGTTTCCCCCTTATCTTTCTTATTTCTGGAGCGATTTTATTAATCTAAGGCTTAAATTATACCCTGAATTAATCTTTATCTTCCTAGCTAAAAATCTTTTAGTCTCCTAAGTGCATTTTATTCTATGCATATTTTAAATACCTAAATTAGGGACTAACCCGATGTGTCGAAGCCTTTCCACTCAATATATCTCTCTTAATAAACTACTTTTCATGGAAATCTTTACACCTACCTCTAAAGTAACATTCCTGTTGTAGAATTAGAGACCTCTTCCAAGTGGTACTTCTTTCCTACTTATGTAATTAATTTGCATCCTTCACTCAGTTGCACAAATGAGGACTGGCCATTTTGCCTGTCCAAGGCTGTAGTAAACACACGAATACAGAAGTCTTTCCATTGGCTAGTGTATCATACAATTTCTACAATGTATGGCGTGCAGTTTTTTTCAGAGTTACTCAGGATTATACAGAAGCTGTGTTGTGAAGCAGACTAACTCATGACATAGCTACCCCATTTAAAAGCGTGAACCATTTGGTGGAGCTTTTCTGTCTGGGTTCACAATCACGGCATTCTCCAAAGATTGTGTTCACTCTGCCTTCCTGCTCTCCTGGTTTCCTTCAGGTGGGTCACTTCAAGTAGGCACCAGTCAAGACATCTGCCCCAACATTCTGAGATCCAGGGATAACCACCGCATGTTGTGTAAATAAACAGCACAGGCGCTGCTGCCTGTCTATGCTGATATCCACTAATATTCACCTTTTCAGCCCTCTGGGTCTGTCCAATGACATGTCCAGAGATGTTAGATGTTCCTCAAAAGTTCCATAGTTATGAGGATATCATCCATAAAATTGGTGATAGCTGAGTTGTGTAAGGGATCCAATAATTTCCTCATCATCCTGGATAAAACACTCGGAGTATTCTTCAACCCAACAAGCAACACATGGAACTCATAGTGCCCCTCCGAAGTGCTCACAGCCAGCAATGGTCTGAGTGCAGGCTTGACGGGAATCTGGTAATGCCCTTATCTTAGATTCGCTAGTGACTCTGTTACTGTAATTATTTCCCAAATCCAGGCAAAGCCTATGTTCTCCAGGGGGTTTCCTCAGCTAAACCTCACTGGAGCGATAATATATGATTCATATGGGGAAATGAATTTTCCTGCACCAAGAAATCAATTCTCCCTTTAGCATTTCATTCATAACCCTCCACTCCCAAAGGAGCATAGGCCTTCAACAAACACATGCCAAGTCCTCCTGTCACGTGCCATCATCTCAAGTTCTGTCCATGTTCTCCTCATCATTTTCACCTCTGTTTCCAACTCTCTTCTCCATGTACTTCTTGGTCTTCCTCTGCCTCTCTTGCCCTAGGGGTTCCAGAACAAGGACTGCCTTGTAATGCTATCAACAGGTTTCCTCAGTGTGTGTCCTATCCATCGCCATCGTCTTCTTCTCATTTCTTGTTCCACTGGCACTTGTCTAGTTCTTGTCATCAGTTCCACGTTGGTAACCTTGTCATACCATTTTAATCCCTCTATTCTACGCAAGCACCCATTTATGAAAGTCTGTAGCTTTTTGATTGTTGTCTTTGTTGTTCTCCATGTCTCTGAGCCATACAATAGGACTGACTTCACATTTGAGTTGAAGATTCTTATTTTCGTGTTGGATCCTATTTCTCTTGATCTCCATATATTTCTCAATGCAATGAAAGCTCCTCTTGCCTTTTGTATTCTTATTTTGATATCGCTGTCTGTCCCTCCAACTTTGTCTATATTACTGCCAAGATATGTGTATGATTCTAAATCTTGTATTGGTGTTTCTTCAAGTTCAACCCTGTTATCATTACCTGCATTTATTCGCATTATTTTTGTCTTTTCCCTGTGTATTTTCAGACCCAATTGCTGTGACCTCTCATCGAGTGTTTTCAATTTGTCCTGCATCTGATTACGGCTATAGGACAGAAGAGCCAAGTCATCAGCAAAATCCAGATCATCCAACTGCTTAGTCAGAGTCCACTGGATTCCATTTCTGTTGTGTGTTGCCGATGATCTCATAACCCAATCTATTGCCAGCAAGAAAAGAAATGGAGACAAGAGGCATCCCTGTCGCACTCCTGTTCTTATCCCAAACGGTTCTGTAAGCTGTCCTTCGTGAAGAACTCTGCATGTCATGTCTTCATATGTTTTCTTTATTAAATTAATGATCTTCAGGGGAACTCCATAATGCCTCAACAATTTCCAAAGTGATTCTCTGTCTACACTGTCAAATGCCTTTTCGTAGTCCACAAATCCGATGTATAGTGGTGAATTCCATTCCAGACTTTGTTCAACTATTATTCTCAAAGTGGCTATCTGGTCTGTACATGATCTGTTTTGTCGAAAACCTGCTTGTTCATCTCTCAGTTTCTTGTCTATGGACTCTTTTAATCTCTCAAGGATAATCCTGTTTAATACTTTTCCTGGCACTGATAGTAACATTATTCCTCTATAATTTGTGCACTCTTGTAAATTTCCCTTCTTAGGCAACTTAACCAGATATCCTTCCTTCCATTCTGCTGGTATCTCTTCCTTTTCCCAGACTTTACCAAGTAATTTTATATAACATCTCTGTAGCCGTGTCGATTGTAGCTCTTCCTTCTGCTGGCTTGATGTCCAGCGGGTTTAGCAATTTGCTATATAATATAACTCAGTCAGTCCCGTGTCAATACTTCCAATGGACCGTGTATTGGCAGGCCACCTACCATATGTCTACCTTATTTTTAATTTCAGGCCTATGTTCGCCCCAATGCGTTTCTAGGTCCTGTTGAGTTTCCCAATGTGTGGGGTTCACCTTGCTACATTGTGCACAGGCGGTCACATACTGAAATATGTCTTCAGCAATACCTGGCCAATAATATTTCACAGATGTTCTTTGACAGGTGGTACCAATTTTCACATGTCCACCGTCTGATACAACATGTGCTAATTCCATAACTTTTTCCCTATAACATGATGGCAGTACTAACTGTCCATACCCATTCTGTCCTGCTCCAACTTTCCTGTAGAGCAATCCATCCTTCAAATAAAATTGTCCTTTCTTGGGGGGTTATGGCTTTTTGGCAACTTGCCAAAGCAAGGTTTTAATGAGCTATCTTTAGCTTGGGCCTTTTTCATCTTTTTCGGATGAATGTTTAGTGGTATTCTCTCCTCCTTCCTAGGGGTTGACCTGATCTGGAGTGTTGCCATGATCACAGGTTTTATAGGTTCACCCAAGAAGACATATTTACTTCCTATCACCAGCGGTTACATAGGATCATCACACACTGCTGCACTGATCACTCCTTCCACGTAGCGAGTCCTGACATTGATCCTTGCTATGGGAAGTGTCATGGTGGCTGTTCCTTTTAATGCCCCTTGTATCTCCACTTTTTCTGTGGTGTATTGATCAGGGTGCACCAAGGATGCACTCACAACTGAGTCATATTCCAATCCTGAATCATAAAGGCACATAATCTTAGTGCCGTTACATGTTACTTCTTCACAGGTGGGGGGATGATGGAGATCTACCTGACTTGCTGTCGGTTCCTTCCTGCCTGTTACGCACAAATAATTACTTTTTCCAAAGTCTTTGTACAATCATTTTTCGTATGTATGATCATTTTTTGACTGAAATGTGAATTATGTTTTTTACAGTCAAAGGGACATAACCCGAGATATTGAGACTACAATTTTTTAGGAGTTTGCCTTCTCTTGTATAGAGACACGTTCGGTCTATAATTTCTTGAACGAAGCGTGACCATATCTCCTTATTTGGTAGTATCAGTCAACTGTTGTAGATGTCTGAAACCTGTCTTAACGCTTCTGTTCATGACCATAAAAGGCGCGACTGTGTAAGACTTTTATCTCGAATGTTCTTAGAATCGTCTTATGTGAGCGGCGACTCAAGTAGTGGAGTTCTGCGCATGTCAAAACTGGTAGTTCGTTTGGTGTGTTCCGCCCAGCTGGGGGAGTTTAGAAATGGTCTAAGCAGCGAGCGGACGCTCCCTGCGTCTTGTGATTTTCTGAGGGAAATACGTTGTCTTTGTGAGTTAGTTAGCTAACTAGACATTGCCCTATCGGGAAGCAAAAACCATCATCCACAACAAGTACAAAAATCAGTGGAAGGAGGAAGGGGATATATACAGCAGAGATGACCCAATCCACCACCTAAACAGACACCAACAGACGACAATTTTCCGCCTGAGAACTGGTCACTGCAGATTACTTGGACATCTCTATCGCCTCAAGATATCCCACACGAATGAATGCCCATGTGGAACTGGTATCCAGACTCCAGAACACATTCTCCAGAACTGTCCAACCCATGATAAATTGCGACGTGCGACCTGGCCAAAAGGTGATGAGCTCCAGCAGAAGCTATGGGGCTGCCGCGCCGACCTGGAAAAGACTGTGGACTTCGTCCTGGCGACAGGCCTGCAGATTTAGCATGACTACAAACCGAACGCAGAAGAAGAAGAAGCTAACTAGACTATTTCCCAGTATTATTCAAGCCTGCCTGGAGGCATATGTTCGTGGTTGATTTCCGAAGAAAGGTAATTCCTCTTGTATCGAACTTTTTGTTATCATCTAGAAGTTCGTCATTTTGTCGCTCCTTGCTCGCCTGTGTGATTCAAAATGGAGAGGTACTTTGACTAGGTTTTTTGCCACCGGTATCTTTATACCTGAACTAGTTATATATATATGGGTCGCTCTAGACCAACAAGACTATTGTCTGTGTTCCAGGATTCGTTATATCAGAGATCACGTCCAAGTCAGATGGTTAGACTTAGAAATGTTATGAAGGTCGGTTTGACCTGTATTCCATGTATGCTATTCACGTGCAGACAGTAAACGGACTTATTGTATACATCTGATCTGCTAGCATCAGGAAGGGAGCATTTATTATTGTCTATGAACATTGATGATCTGCAGCTGACACTGTTGCAGAAGTTATATGTATGAACCTTAGGCACCCAGATCTGTGCTATATATCTATAAATATTATTTATACAGCTTCACGAACCAGAACTTTATGATATCTGTTTACAATACAACTATTGAGTATTGAATCCTACATGACTATCAGCTAATATGATTTTGAATGCTGCATTCGTTAAACTATGCTGGTGATGACATAAATATCATGACTGTTTTGTGGCGTGCAATAAATGGTATAAACCTAAAGCGAAGTTACCATTTCTATGACTCTACACGTCATGTTGCCTATGTTGTACCCTGTGAACTGTTCTACTGCAACATACACAGCAACATCCTAAATCAGAGAAGACACCTACATCTTACACTTTAATACCAGGTGTCGATAGGGGTGGCAAGTGGTCGTCAATCTAAATCCACCCTTTTCAAGATGTCATAATCCTCCTTGTCTTCTTTCCCCAGTTTTGCGAAAACTTCATAAGAGACTCCTCTCAGGCCTCGTGATAACTTAAGGCTCCATTTCTCCTTCTCTAAGCCATAGTTAGTGGCTAATCTCTTATACCTACTTAGGTAAGACTCAATTTCATCCTCTTTCTCCAGAAATGGGTCCAAGTGGAAATTCATGGCTCCATTTGAGGGACCTTGACTTGCACCAGTGTCAGAGGTAATTGAACTACTGCCATTACCTGTACCATTTCCTTGAAGTTCAAGCTCTTTCAATCTTAACTCATGTTCCCTTTGCAACCTCTTTTCTTCTCTCTCAGCCTCCCTTTCCTTAGCTTCTATTTGTTTAGCCTCCCTATCAGCTTCTATTTGTTTAGCCTCCCTATCAGCTTCTAGTTGAAGTTTCTTAGCCTCCCTATCAGCTTCTAGTTGAAGTTTCTTAGCCTCAGCTTCTAGTTGAAGTTTCTTAGCCTCAGTTTCTAGTTGAAGTTTCTTAGCCTCAGCTTCTATTTGTAACCTCCTTTCTGTTTCCAACTTCCTATCTTCTCTTTCTATGTACTTGTCACACTCTGTAGTGACATATTGAATAAGGGCCTCCCCACTTAACCCAAACTCCTTTGCCGACTGCACTGTAGCAGATCGAAACTTTGCCAAGTCTGCCATTATTATTTATTATTATTATTCCTTTGACCGCCGACCGACTAAGCAGTCTTCGGCCATAACACCTTGCGGCGTCATTAGGGCAACAAGAAATCGTCCGTTGTTCCGTCACACCTAGCGGCGTATATTGGTACAACAGACTTTTAATTGTTGTTTCTGTGATCAATGTGACAAGCAAGCGGTAGATCAATCCGCTGTGCCCCGAACTTGCCCTCATGTGTACTCTACTCCTGTCGCTATAAAACCATTTCGCCATGTCTCCCAGACGCCCGTCCAGCCAAAATCCTTTCGGGACCGAAGGTCCTCTAAAAAGGGCAGTCTGGCACAGACACAGTTCCCACTCACTGCCTCTACTGCGCTGGGAGGACCCGACAACCGGGACCACACACAGCCTTGAGAGGACAAAGATCGCCTTAAAGGGTAGTCTGCCATACTCATACAATATTATCTAGCAGACTCTTACACTCTAAGACCAATTACAAATCTAACAACACTAATTAATACAAAACTAATTAATTAAAAGACCACTGTCAGTGTATCCAGTCACCACAATTTTGGTTTGTACTCAATGGTACTACAAATTGCTTTATTTAGTTTTACTTTTTACTAAATTTTATTTTTATTATAATATTTTACATCTCATCTCATCTCATAATCGTACCCTCTTCTACCCCGTGAAACGAAATGTAGAGGGGACCCAAGTGCACAAGGCCCATGGGCAGGACATGTAATCGAAATGACTTGGCAAACAGGTGATTAGCCCATTGTGCCCGAACTTGCCCTCATATGTGTACTCATATTCGCTATAAAACCTCCGAACAATCGAGACGTCATTCCAGCCAAAATGGACAGAGCCTCACATACCCGAAGGTTTCGAGGGATGTCCTTCCTCATCTGCACAAAGGCATTTATAAAGGAACTCTCAGGACCCGTAGGTCTGAGGAAGGGAGCAAAATCTGAGACAGGCACAGCAGTCTTTGGTACTGGGAGGTCTCCACTCAGAGTGGCGTACCACACACAGTCAATAAAGACAAAGGTCGCCTGCGGCTCATAATATTTTACTCCTACTGCTAATTCAAGTGATGTAAGTACTACTATAAGACTGAAGGTCTCAAAGAAAAGACCCCAGGGTGGTACATGAATTCCCGGACTGAGACACCAGTGTCGCAAGAGGGTTGAGATGTTATTAAAATATATATCCTGGACACAAAGTTGTATCAGGTGATACCAGGATAGTGCCAGATAAGAGTCTGGTCTTATAAGTAATACCCCCTTCTCTGAAAAGAGTAAGGGTGTATGGATATCAAAGGTAGGGTCAAGTTGTATAAGTTTCCAGGTATGATGTTAGTGTATTATCCTAGATCCCTATGGGCCCCCACTCAAGATCCTCCCTTGATTATTGTATTATTATTGTTGACTCTGCTAGGGGATATTAACAAAATTATTTCCAACAAGAACATGAACTCAACTTTAATAAGTAAGTAAGTCTGTTGGTAAATATTTACAATTTATGTAGCCTATACCGTTTTTCTTTTTGTTCTGGAAAGTTTGAAATGAAATCAAATTTATTTACAACAATAAATCAATAAACATTGAACATAATTAACAATATCAAAAGTCATTCACTTGTTGAAGGTTATCAACTGGATTAATTATCTCCTTTTAAAGAACATTGATATGATACTAATGAGTTTTGTCACTATTTCTTGACTGTGAAGCTAGTAATGGGTAAATTTATGTCCACACTTTTCATCATTCACTGTATGTTTATTTGCATCTTGTCTTTTAGTATAGGGGTATAATCTGGATACGCTGATCAGTGGCTTTGTGTTGCCACTTATCTTGTGTTTAGAGATCTGTCGCTGTCCTGCCATGGACGAACACTTATTTTGAATTTCTCCAGGCGGTGGAAGCTGGGTATCTGGCCCTGTTAACCACAAGGGCACTTGCACCACAGAGTCCAGCAGAGGTGGATGACTATAAAGTTTTTGTTTTGTAGTTGTCAGGATAGAACCTGAAACAAAAATAAACGTAACCCCTATATGGTCCATCACTATTCCATTATTACACAAGATGGGGACGATAGACAGTGTCGGATAATGTGCTAGCAAATGCACAGGACAATATATACCAGCACTACCCACATCCAGTTCACTGTGACTACACTTTCCTTTTAAAACCTTAGATCCATCTGTCCATGATGCACCTCCATACAATGATTTGGTCTAGTATAAAATACTAAGTAATACCTTGATCCATACATTAAAACAATTTCTGTCATTCTTTCTTATATTCCAGGCATGTGTCCCATTTCCTCAAGAAATATTTCTTTAAAAGCTTTTCCAAACCTACAGACACAATTCTGCTATTATTCTCAATTTAATTTGAATGTACACAGGCGGGTAAGTCCTTCAGAAATTACACAATGGTTGCTGAAACACATCTACACACTTACCAACACACTGTAGTGAATCAATAGCAAATCATATAATTATATATATATATATATATATATATATATATATATATATATATATATATATATATATATATATATATCTTTCTTACCCTCAGGCACACACAGACGAGCTGTTAATGGCAAACTTGATCTGCTCTCAGGTACAACTGGCAAAGGCAGTCTTCATTTACAAGTTACCACTTCTTTCTGCTCGCTGTTTTTTTCAAATCTTATGGCCCCAATTTAGCAAGGGCAAGGTCTATTTATACTAGCACATCCAGCGCATCGGAAAGCAGGGGGCTAACGGGGTATTGCGAATCCCAAAATGAGGCATATTTTGTCTCTCTGTTTAATTATGAAAAACTAGTTTCCGCCTTATCTTTCTTATTTCTGGAGCGATTTTATTAATCTAAGGCTTAAATTATACCCTGAATTAATCTTTATCTTCCTAGCTAAAAATCTTTTAGTCTCCTAAGTGCATTTTATTCTATGCATATTTTAAATACCTAAATTAGGGACTAACCCGATGTGTCGAAGCCTTTCCACTCAATATATCTCTCTTAATTAATAAACTACTTTTCGTGGAAGTCTTTACACCTACCTCTAAAGTAACATTCCTGTTGTAGAATTAGAGACCTCTTCCAAGTGGTACTTCTTTTCTACTTATGTAATTAATTTGCATCCTTCACTCGGTTGCACAAATGAGGACTGGCCATTTTGCCTGTCCAAAGCTGTAGTAAACACACGAATACAGAAGTCTTTCCATTGGCTAGTGTATCATACAATTTCTACAATGTATGGCGTGCAGTTATTTTCAGAGTTACTCAGGATTATACAGAAGCTGTGTTGTGAAGCAGACTAACTCATGACATAGCTCCTCCATTTAGAAGCGTGAACCATTTGGTGGAGCTTTCCTGTCTGGGTTCACAATCACGGCATTCTCCAAAGATTGTGTTCACTCTGCCTTCCTACTCTCCTGGTTTCCTTCAGGTGGGTCACTTCAAGTAGGCACCAGTCAAGACATCTGCCCCAACATTCTGAGATCCAGGGATAACCACCGCATGTGTAAATAAACAGCACAGGCGCTGCTGCCTGTCTATGCTGATATCCACTAATATTCACCTTTTCACCCCTCTGGGTCTGTCCAATGACATGTCCAGAGATGTTAGATGTTCCTCAAAAGTTCCATAGTTATGAGGATATCATCCATAAAATTGGTGATAGCTGAGTTGTGTAAGGGATCCAATAATTTCCTCATCATCCTGGATAAAACACTCAGAGTATTCTTCAACCCAACAAGCAACACATGGAACTCATAGTGCCCCTCTGAAGTGCTCACAGCCAGCAATGGTCTGAGTGCAGGCTTGACGGGAATCTTGTAATGCCCTTATCTTAGATTCGCTAGTGACTCTGTTACTGTAATTATTTCCCAAATCCAGGCAAAGCCTATGTTCTCCAGGGGGTTTCCTCAGCTAAACCTCACTGGAGCGATAATATATGATTCATATGGGGAAATGAATTTTCCTGCACCAAGAAATCAATTCTCCCTTTAGCATTTGCTATATAATATAATCTCAGTCCCTGTCCGTGTCAATACTTCCAATGGACCGTGTATATGGGCTGGCCAACTACCACTGTTACCGGAACCCTTTCTAATGCTAATTTAATAGCTGTGTAGTGGGGTTGGCTTTGCATCAGTCCAATTGCCCAATCTCCCACTACCAATTTTTCTGGGGTTTCCCCTCAGTTTCAGTTTCAAAGTTGGCTGACTAACCATACTTCTATTTTTAGCCAGTTCCAGGAATTCCGAGCAACATTGTGTCGGTGCGGGATGGGTTGTTTCCCCTCTCGGTACGAGATGGAGAGTTGCCATGATAACTGGTTTATTGGAAGACTGTGTGTGAGAAGGTGCTGTCTTATCCACTATGTCTACCTTATTTTTAATTTCAGGCCTATGTTCGCCCCAATGCGTTTCTAGGTCCTGTTGAGTTTCCCAACATGTGGGGTTCACCTTGCTACATTGTGCACAGGCGGTCACATACTGAAATATGTCTTCAGCAATACCTGGCCAATAATATTTCACAGATGTTCTTTGACAGGTGGTACCAATTTTCACATGTCCACTGTCTGATACAACATGTGCTAATTCCATAACTTTTTCCCTATAACATGATGGCAGTACTAACTGTCCATACCCATTCTGTCCTGCTCCAACTTTCCTGTAGAGCAATCCATCCTTCAAATAAAAGTGTCCTTTCTTGGGGGGTTATGGCTTTTTGGCAACTTGCCAAAGCAAGGTTTTAATGAGCTATCTTTAGCTTGGGCCTTTTTCATCTTTTTCGGATGAATGTTTAGTGGTATTCTCTCCTCCTTCCTAGGGGTTGACCTGATCTGGAGTGTTGCCATGATCACAGGTTTTATAGGTTCACCCAAGAAGACATATTTACTTCCTATCACCAGCGGTTACATAGGATCATCACACACTGCTGCACTGATCACTCCTTCCACGTAGCGAGTCCTGACATTGATCCTTGCTATGGTGGCTGTTCTTTTTAATGCCCCTTGCATCTCCACTTTTTCTGTGGTGTATTGATCAGGGTGCACCAAGGATGCACTCACAACTGAGTCATATTCCAATCCTGAATCATAAAGGCACATAATCTTAGTGCCGTTACATGTTACTTCTTCACAGGTGGGGGGATGATGGAGATCTACCTGACTTGCTGTCGGTTCCTTCCTGCCCATTCCCACTGTTATCATACATGCAGCGTGATATGGAGGGACTTTCCTACCACATTCCAGGGTATTGTGGTTGTTCATTTTGCAAATTTTGCACCACTTATCTCCCTGTCTGTAGGGTTTCTTATCTTGTACCTGAGGGTTCCTGTTTCTATGATCAAATCTGGGTTTGTCATAGTCTTGTTTGTATCTGTGTTGTTGGTCCCTATTATCAAACTCATCCTGGTTTGGGGGTGGCCTACTATTTTCTCCTTGCTTCTTCTTAATTCCTGCTATCTCTTTCTGAGCTGCCTGATATCTTTCAGCAACTGTCAAAATCTCCCCCAACCTCTATGCACCTTGTTCCATAAGAAATTTTCTCATGTCTGGAGGCATAGACTCTCTTACTTGTTCCATCATGACCATTTCTTTTAGGTCTTGACATTTTCCCAGAGCAGTCCACTTCTACAAGTAGGTTTCTAATCTGGCAGAGAATTGGTGGTAAGTTTCTCCAGAAAGTAGCTTAGCAGTTCTGAATTTCTTCCTATAAAATTCTGAGTTCTTTTCATATCGAACCAGCAATGCCTGCTTCAAGATGTCATAATCCTCCTTGTCTTCTTTCCCCAGTTTTGCGAAAACTTCATAAGAGACTCCTCTCAGGCCTCGTGATAACTTAAGGCTCCATTTCTCCTTCTCTAAGCCATAGTTAGTGGCTAATCTCTTATACCTACTTAGGTAAGACTCAATTTCATCCTCTTTCTCCAGAAATGGGTCCAAGTGGAAATTCATGGCTCCATTTGAGGGACCTTGACTTGCACCAGTGTCAGAGGTAATTGAACTACTGCCATTACCTGTACCATTTCCTTGAAGTTCAAGCTCTTTCAATCTTAACTCATGTTCCCTTTGCAACCTCTTTTCTTCTCTCTCAGCCTCCCTTTCCTTAGCTTCTATTTGTTTAGCCTCCCTATCAGCTTCTATTTGTTTAGCCTCCCTATCAGCTTCTAGTTGAAGTTTCTTAGCCTCCCTATCAGCTTCTAGTTGAAGTTTCTTAGCCTCAGCTTCTAGTTGAAGTTTCTTAGCCTCAGTTTCTAGTTGAAGTTTTTTAGCCTCAGCTTCTATTTGTAACCTCCTTTCTGTTTCCAACTTCCAATCTTCCTTTTCTATGTACTTGTCACACACACACACACACACACACACACACACACACTGTCACCGTAAACCTAACCTCATCCTTAACTCTAAATGGTACGAAAATACACATATTAAACATACTCGATGGCAATAAAGGTAAAGATTACCAGAATCTCAGTAAAAAGAGTTGTCAGAAACATTCAAGTTGAATAAATTCAACTCAATCAAGGATTTTCGTGCTCTTTTTCCACAAAATGTTTATGGTACGGCGGTACGGCGGCGTCCATGTTTGTACTTTCACTTTTGTAAAATCACTATTATCAGTTCTACCGTATTCGCTAGCAGTAAAATATTTTGTTCGTTTCAAGCTTAGTGGCCAGATTTTTCAATGCGGAATCCGATTATGCCCAGCAATTGCAGATACGGTTGTAAACAGAAGAGTTCTGGTGCTTTTAAAATATGACGTACGCCGTACGTCTTATAGGTGTATGGGAACGAAGTATCGCGCTACATCCGTGACGTACTCGGTACGGCACAGCGACAAAAATTGTCAAGATTTATGCCGTACGGCGTACGTCATAATGGTGCTGAGAGGGTTAATAATTAGGCAAAAAACCCGTACAGACCGTATGTACGGGCCGTACACGTCTAAAAACGCAGACACCCTGTACAGATTATGGGTAAACCATAGCGTGTGGCATGTATGCATGTGAGAAGCAGTAGAACATGTCTTCCAAGACTGTTGGCTTTTTGAGAGAAGCAGGGTGGCAGCATGGCATTCTCCAACCCAGTTGGTGATGGTGATAAGAGAAACCTGAGATGAACTGACGAACTGCCAGCTTTATAAGAGAGGTAGAATGGTGATTTGAGAGTGATTGACGAAGAATAAAAAAATTTTGTCTTGGTAATAAATAGTTTTGTTGAAACTGCATAACAGATGTAGACAGGGCATAATAAACCATTTAGAATAAAAATCACTTTTAATTTAAGTTATTTAGTTACTTGAAGAAATTTGATATTAATTTATTTTATTTGCAAAATAGCAGTACTGTTTTTTGTTGTTTTATTTTAATAATAGTAATTTTTATGCACTTTCTTCCACCAGACTTACGCATCTCTTTCACATGGCGAGTTTCAACTAATTAGGCAGACATTACTTAGCTTTTTTCAAGACATGCACATTAGGGTAAGTATCTTAATTTATACAACATTTTAGCAAAAAATAGGAAGATAGGTTACAGCATAACCTGCAGTACCTTTTATTTCAAGATTAATTAATTATTCATTGCCATATTCTAATTTAAACCTTCATGATTGACCATGTAGAATAGATTTTCTGTGGTAATTAATATGGAGAACATATTTTATGTAGTCCTTGATCATGGAGAACATACCATCTGTAGTCAGTAACCGTGGAGTGTGCAATATGTAAACTGGTTTTTGTGACTAGGTGTATGAAAATAAAAATACAGTAGAACTCCATTTATCCGAACCCCAATTATCCGAACATCCAATTATCCGAACACTTTTTCCAGAAAAAAAAAATCAATCGCCACCAGTCACGTTAGACTACATTTCTGAATCTTTTCATGTGGCAAGCTTCAAATGTGTGCGAACAATTTGTAGAGGATGGGATGGGCTAATGGTCAGTTGCTTACGTACAGGAAGTCAGTTAGATCATAAAGTCAGTTAATATCTGGTTTACCAATCCAGTGTACGTGTGCGTTCTAGGCAGAACACTGGCTAAGCAGACAGTTCAACTTAAAATAATTGTGTCTGCTACTACAGCAGAATAATTTTGGTGTACAAGTATTTCTCTGTGCGATATGGCATCTTCCAGTAGGCCTAAAGCATATAAAAGGAACCGCAATGTTTTGTCAATTGAAACGAAAACAGAAATTATCAAGAGACTAGGAAAAGGTGAAACTGTGTCTTCACTTGCGAGGATTTTCAATGTTGGGAAAGCTACCGTCTCTGACATCAAAAGTAAAAAGGATAAAATTATGAGTTTTGCATCGAAATTGGAGAGTGAAAATGGGTCGAAGAAACGTAAAACCATGAGAAATGCGAAATATTTGAAATTGGAAGAGGCTTTGTATATATGGTGTCTGCAAAGAAGAAGCAAATCGGAACCTATCTCTGGCTCTCTATTGTGTGAAAAGGCACTTCAGTTCAACAATCAACTTGACGGTCCTCCTGACTTTAAATCTCGTCATGGCATACGAGAACTGGAGATTCAAGGGGAATCTTTATCTAGCGATGCAACTGCCGCTGAAAATTTTAAAGAAACATTCTTGGCTTTTTTGGAAGAAGAAGGTTATTCACTCGATGATGTGTATAATGCCGATGAGACTGGCTTATCATCATCTCATCTCATCCCGTAACCCGTCATGGGTCGTAGGGGTGCCATGGTGGAAGCATCAGCAGACAGGGTCCTCCACTGCTCTCTATCCTCAGCAATGCGTACAAGTGTGGAAAAACCGTGTCCTGCCCATGAGACTGGCTTATACTGGAAATCATTGCCTCAAAAATCACTTGCATCTCAGCGCGAAGCAGCTGCCCCTGGGTTTAAAAAGTGCAAAGAGAGAGAGAGTAACAATTTTGGTAGCCGCGAATGCCAGTGGAAGTCATCGTTTACCGGTGATAATGATCGGCAAAGCCAAAAAAACACGTTGTTTAAAGAATGTGACATGTCTCCCATTGTGCTGCAAAGCACAGAAGAGTGCTTGGATGAATAGTGAAATATTTCTTGATTGGTATACAAATCAGTTCATCCCAAATATGAAGAGGTTGAGAGAACAAGAAAAGAAAACTGGAAAAGTAATTCTTCTACTGGACAATGCACCATCTCATCCAGAGACGGATACATTGAATGCAGTTGATGCAAATTTTAAAGTAATTTTTCTGCCTCCCAATGTAACAGCACTGATTCAACCAATGAATCAGGGTGTTATAGCAAAGCTTAAAAAGATGTACAAGAAGGAAGTCCTGCGTCGTTTATTGTTGGCTGAAGATGAAGAAAGTGTGGTGGCGTTTTCCAAAAAGCTTAATCTCAAAGACTGCTGCTATATGTTAGCAGATGCTTTGACCACCCTGTCACAAGATAATCTCAACAAGGCTTGGAATAGATTGCTTGGGAAAAAAGGAGGAAATGAAACTACTGCAGTGGACACAAATGATGATTGTATAAGTGAAGTTGTGGAACTGTTTCAATGCCCTGATTTTCGGACTGTGACAAAGATGATGCCCACATGTGGCTAGAAGATGATAATGATTCTGGTTTTCAGTTTTTGAATGACGAAGAAATTTTGTCTTTTGTGCAAAAAGAAAACCAAATACATGTAGTGACCGATGACGAAGACTCCTCAGAAGTACATGATGTACTTGTAGATTATGAAGAAAACCCAAAACATCGACCAAGTCCTGAAGAGGCCTTTATAGCACTAGAATCAGCGATGGCTTGGTACGAGCAAGAAGATGACAGCTGTCCTACAAAGCTTCTGCTGTTGAAGAGAATGCGGGACTTAGCAACCAAAAGGAGACTATCCAGTTTGGTGCAAAAGAGGATTCTTCATTATTTTAAAAAGTGGGCTACATCTGTGCAAGTACATGTATACGTAAGTTGCGCCTGGTTTTGAATCGTTTGTAATGTTATTTTGAAAACATTTCTCTTTCTTAAAAAAAATAAATTAATACAAGTAGTACATGCACTGCAGTGTAATGACAGATTTTGGTGATACAGTAATCTAATACAGTGTGGGTATTATTATTACAGTACAAGTAAATATGTTTTATAGTGTATTTTCCTTGTGATGGTTAATTATTTTTAGAAATATGTGTACATGTACTCGATACATTATGTAATCCAATTATCCGAACATTTGATTATCCGAACGATGCTCGGTCCCATGGGGTTCGGATAAATGGAGTTCTACTGTATCCTTTAAATTATCACATTGAAATGAGTGCATGCTGGATGAATTTGCACTTGACATTACTGACATGATTTAATACAATTTGCTGTTATACTTTTAAATAATTTTTTGTTTGTTTTGCATATACATACAAACACCAATATGCTTACATTAATACAGGCTGCCTGACATAATGCTGTTTCATTATAGCGTTTTTTTATTTGTGAAACCCACTATAAAATAATAAAATGAAATTTTAAAAATCAATGAAAGTGATCAAAATGATCAAGAACTATTCATACCTGTCAACCTCCTGAGACAAAAAATCTGTAGGCCGGACCCAAAAAAATCCTTACAAACACCCAAAAATCCTAAGGAGCCGCGGTAGCATAGTGGTTAGTGCACTGGCTTCCTAGCGCAGTGGTCTATGGTTCGATCCCCGGATGAGGCGGGAATTTTTTAGGCCACAAACGGCTCCTGGGTCGACCCAGCCCCAAATGGGTACCAGAGCAACTCTGGGAAGGTTAAGGCGGCTGGCGTGATGCCGACCACATCACCCCTAGTGTGCCGACGGTCAAGATAATATGGTCCTAACACCATATTCCCAATATGCCTCAATGGGCGTGTAACGGGTTCCTTTACCTTTACCCAAAAATCCTTACGCAAAAAATATATTAATAAATTATACACAATACAGTATTAAAACAAGAAATGACATATACAAATCTATTAGCATTTGAAATAGTGTGGTATAAAACATGCTAATAGTCTTATGCTGTTCTTTACATATAAAAAACTTAGTGATCGTGAGGTACTGTGATAAGAGGTTTAGATGTTAATTAAATTAAAGGTTAACAAGGTGAGGTCAAGCTATGTAAGTTCCCTGAGTAAAGAATGATGATGATGTATTTCTCAGAGTCCCTATCCGCTACCTCTTCTGATCTCACCCAGTGTATGTTATCTGTATTTTATTATGTGGCAAAGTGTCTAGGGTAATGTATTTTAACAGTATGAATTTCAAAACAGAACTTTAACTTTAATGAAAATTAAGCAAGACTGTTTTCAATTCATATTTACAATTTAATGGTCCTGAACATCAATCTTTTTGTCAGGACTTTCAAACTCAAGAAAATGTTTATTACAAAATAGAAATAAATATGTTGGACACTCTGTCCATGTCTTTTAAACAAAAGAGGTCACTGAAATATCTACACCCAGTTCTTGTTTCTATGCTTGATAATACCACTATTCGGTAAATGGAAGGTCTGTTGTTTTCATCCCTCCAAGGTAAAGTTTATGGTGTGGAAATGGATTTGAATGAACTCTCATGTGCCTGCTGTAGAGCACTTATCTGGAACTTTGTTGATACAGTTGGCTCCAAAGGATTCAGGTTCACCAAACGTTGTGCTTCCTGGACTAAGATGTGGAGTTTAGCTGCAGGTTATAGTATGAGCATTCAACTCCTTGGTGTTCTTCTTCCCCAGGTTTCTGCAACAACTAGGTCTTTGTAATTCAACCTGGAATAAGAAGGAAAATTTCCTCCCATATAGAGCTTGTCTATATTAATTCCACACCTAATCACTATGAAAACTTACCTTAGTCAGTCATGTGTGCTGACCATTCGCACCAGACCTAAAATACAATCAGTTTTGTGTAATTATTCTTCTTTAGTGGTAATTCAAAGCCACTGTCCATCATACAGTGTGTGTCTTCCTGTAGTAAAATCTGCGAGAATAATTGCTCATTTCAGTAAGATTTTAGTCATAAAATGATAATAAATAAACCCGCCCTATTGTGTCTGACGGTGATCCTCTCACACGCCAGCATAGCGCTGAAATTTGTGCAGTGCTAAAGCCTATAGGACGATCCCACGGTAAAAATCTAACACGCGTTTTAGTTTTGGTTTCGAAAACGTACTACCAATATTTAACATTTTGCCAGATCTGCTGCATACACAATGCAGCCAAGACTTATAATTAACGATTTTGCGGAAGTATGCCACCAAACTGCTATCTGAATTAACGTATTCTGTCAACTTTAACGCAAAATTTAGTAGTAATCCTTACATTTTTTGGTAGTGTTACACGATACAATACAAATTATTAACGCCAATTCTTAACCCGCCACGTCAACACCCCGATTCGCTTGACACATTCTGCCATGCATATATACACGCTGCAACAAAGCCAACAGAAGCAAACACGCAGACAATTTTATTGCCTCCTCGCGGTAATGTTTCTGACGTCACAAAAACAAGTTAGTTATTTGAAAAATACATGCTAGCGAGAGGGGAAGATGGCCGTCTTGTGTAAAATTTTATTTGACGATGGACTATGACAAAATTTGAAAATCTAAACCAATATGAATCTGACCATAAAAATCATATGGTAGTATAGCTTAGAGTCCACTGAGCAAGAATGTGTTTTAAATAATATGATAGTCCCAGTATTAGCCAAGTTATTAACCTTTAGCACGCTGCATTCTTTTCCCGAAAACTTGTCCTACAGCTGCATTCTTTTTCACAACCCCCCGATTTTATAGTGGGCGACTTGTAATGTCTATAGTTTTTGTGTTTCTTGGTCAATTGCTATCATTTTTGGAATTTATATAAATAAATGAATGATGAATCTGATGATATAAAATTTGTTTGTGTACATGTTAGATGTGATAGGAAGAGAGGAAAGGAAAGATGAAAAAAACGAAAAAAATATTTAAAAAAAAAAAAAAAAATTTTTTAATTATTTTAAAATTTAAAAAAAAATAACCAAGAAACGAAGAGTCCATATCCCTTGCATCTCAAAGAAAGTCATTTGACCAATACAAATCAAATGACGATCTTTTCGTTACACCCATCATCAGTAGCAAAGCTACAAACATCCTCGTCAACAGTGACATTCGGCCGTAATTTTAAAATTCCTAGTCCTAACCACTAAAATTATACATACTAGCAAAGCCCTTCTACTTTCGTTTCAATCTCAGCCATCAAACATATTCTGAGAACCGATATCAGCGTTTATAAAGACAAAAATCTCCTCCTCATCGCATCGGCGTCAGAATCCAATTAAATTATAACGAAAATGGCCGCGTGTTCTATGCCGATTCATTTCGATTGAAAAAATTCACAGAAATTAAACGCGGATAGCCATCACTAAAGTAAGAACTGGAAAAGAAAGTGAAATCTCTTTCACAGAGAGTCAATTTTAACATACGGGGTTAAGTCACGTGCACACAGAATCGAATCCAGGTTTGCCGACGATATCCGAGTGTCGAGATAAACCGCCTGCAGCGTGGAGAACATAGGAAAACTCAGGCGGGAGCTCCCGCCTGCAGCGTGCTAAAGGTTAAGACAATACAAAATGTCTACGGACGCACGACCAGACAGACTGTTGTTCCTGCTTGTTTTTCATAACGTTAGTGGGGACACCGGCTTAGAAGGGAGGCATTGAGGTAAATTCAAATTCGCTTGGGTAACAAGAGTAAAGGAGGAGAGGGGAGCGGTAGGAAAAATGTTACCAAAAACTAACATCGTTTTGTATTGGCATAACTAAAGCAGACTGGCCAATCGACTACCAGACGCAGAGTATGTTTGGAATTAATTTTGTTTTTCAAAAACTGCATTTGATTTCTGGTAGTCGCAAGCTTTCGATTGGCCAGTGCTACTAAATATTAGCAAAAAACTTTCGCTGCTCAGTGCCAGTTGAACAGTAATTTTTATTCAGATACGCTGTGAACAGCTGTGATAAATTTAAAAGTAAATGAAATAACTAAATAAGTATTTCACAGTCTGGACGGAGCAGAAGAAACGGAGGCCATTTCTTTGCAAGTCAGCGTCATTTGTTTATATTTCTTGATTTGTGGTAAGAATGCTTTATGAATTTAATATGTTTAATCCCATTATCAAAGTTAGATACTGCTATTGGGAAAAAGTGAAGGACGTGCCAGGAGCAGACATTGTTGAGTCCTCACGTTGAAATGTATCTAACTAATGTATGTTGTCATGATTATGTTTGAATATTATTGTATTAGGATATATTAGTAAGCCTCCGTGTTCCATGAACACTGTTAAACATGCCTGAAGCATTTATATTTAAAAAGAAAAAGAAGAGAAAAATCATATAAAAGGAAATGTGGTTACCCCACATTATATTATTGAGGAAAACTATGTAAATGTACAGTGGCGTATCTGCCATAGGGACCTGAGGTGTGGTCACAGCAAGGTGGGAGTCAGGTAAAACTAGGGGCGAGTGCACCTGAAATGCACGCGAGGCTGACCCCATATCACTGTAGGGAAATAAATAATACCAAAAGTGATCAGATATAAAAGGCCAGGGTGTCCTTTTGTTGCAGAGGTTTTGTTTCCTGTTGCCAGCTGGTAACAGGAAACCTGAGGAGTGACGATAACGCCAAGACGTCTCCGAAAATTCATGTATGCTGTCAAGAGATAACAACAGGAGCTTGGGCGTGTGATGTGATATCGATATTTCTGCAACTACACACTATTTTATCTTTCAACAAGAAACCCCAGGTGATATATTAAGGACCTGTGTATATCTGACAGTTTCGTTTTAAATAAACACTGGTATTTCAAATCATACTCAGGAAGTTGATGGGGTATGATGATAATACAGCCCCTCATACACAGTGACTCTCCCTATTAGATGAATAAAGTGTAAGCTGTGAACATTCCAACAGGAAAGACATATATTAACTTTGTAGTTATTTGGGCAGATTGTCCACACAATTTTAGTTAATCTTTTATGTAAACTATCTTGTCCTCATTTTTCAAAGACCTGTCCAAACGATATGACTGGACAGGCAAAATAAATTGTACAAAAAATTATCAAATTTAAAGAAAAACTTAACCACAGGTTTTTATTCACTTCCTCATAGAAACTTAACTGATTCCTTACGTAAGATCTATTAAAAGACGCAATGGCCGACCGCTGTGACCGCAAGATCTTTTAAAAGACGCTGATTTATTTCGTTGTTTCTTTCTATTCTGATATTTTATACTGCCAGGAATTTATCTCGAATGGAAGTAAACACAAAACTGGGCAAATTTCAACAAGCTTCAACGTCTTTTATTTGCGTTTGAAGGAATTTTTTCACATTTATCTTCATCTTTGATCGTGTTTTGTCGTATCGCCATAATGGCCGAAAACACACAGGATATGTTACTAATATGTGAACAGTGAACAAACTGTGCGATCAACCATAACTTTCTTACTTTTTCTGTGTTTCTAAATGGATTACCTGCACAAAGAGAGCAGTGAAACTGTATTGTGATAACAATTTATGTTACACGCCTTACGTAAGTCGAAAATTTATGTTCAAAATTTCAAGTTATCTTTTTTCTGTGTACATGTTATCTGTTATAACATAAACATAACATAAAATTAGCTAGAAAGGCATATGGATTTATATTGTTCATCCAATGTACTTTAATTTGATATATAATATGTTATACTTAACTCATGATTAGACACACATTGTCTGTAAACGTAAATTATGTATGTGTAAATTTTTGGGGCCTAAAAATAATTCTGTCCAGAGCTGAAAATAATTACGTACTGAATCAGTTAAAGTGTTTTTGTGTTGTGTACCATCATTTCATTTCTCCCCTAGACACTAGGTACATCATACACCAGACACTAGAGCCAAAATAGTGACCGTGTGAGATCTAGGGAGGTAGCGTTAGGTTCCCTGCACATAATTCATCATCATCATTTATAGAGTCAGGGGCCTACATGTGCTTGACCTCACACGGTTAATACATACACGGATTTAATTCTTTTAGGATACCATCATAACCTCCCCAGCAAAATCTAACTTTGCTACACTTCTATACAATAAGCAGGGGTGTACAATACATATCTTGTGACCTGTTGATTATTTCTTTCTAGCATTCTATACATGGTTTCACATGTTATTTGAACAATTTGTCACTCCCAATGGCAATATCAATTTGTTTCTACTGCCCTTACCATCGCAAAAATTTGTAAGGCCAATTGGCAAACATTTTACACATTTATTTTTCACTCCGAATAAAACTGCTTTAGGCACATTCCTACGTAGGTCATCGTGACATCACATCCCTTTTGGCAGTATCGAAAATGAAAATGGCACACAATAGCCTGTTACTTATAGGTTAATACAATATGCAAATAAAATTATCTCTCTTACCCTCAAGTAAAGAATAATCACATACACAAGCTTGACTAGCAGTAAAAAGGTTTTAACACTGCTTTCTAGTCCAGACGGCAAAAGCATGGTCACAAAGTCTTCCCGCTGATGTCAGCTTGGCATGGCTTTTCAAAATACAATGGCCTGATTTTACAAGGAGGTGTTAATTTTTATCACCCTACCCTCAACCAGTCAGAAGACGAGTAAAAAAGTTAACTATTTTTGGGGGACTATAAACTTGAGCGATTTTAAGTGTGTTTGTTAATCTGACCAAATTTGTATATCATATATCTTAGTCATTTATAGACCAATTTCAATTATCAAAAGTGATAATTAAATGGCCAATTGCCCTCTATCGTCTTATATAGTTTCCTTTAATTATTCCATAGCCTTTTCATCTGGGTAATTTTTAAGTAATTAAATGTGCCGTTACCCTGATATAAAATATCACTAAATTAAATTTTTCTACATCAAGATAATATTATTATGAGGGAACCTTTATGTTTATATGTTTAGCAATATCAGCGCTATAATTCAAGATATCCCTTTTCTTTTTATTATCTGTAGTTAGGGAGAAATAAATTATTTAAGTTTATTCAAAAACCCAAAATGGGCATTATTTCACTACAACCAAAATTTTCATGTGCCTACAAAAAAAGGAGGTAACGATTTGATTGGTTGTTAAATTTTACTACGTCCTTCGATAAATATTGGGGTGGGTGTGTGAAAAGGGGGGGGGGGGGGGGGGGGGAATTTTTAACTTGTTTTCTTAGAAAAATTCAAATACTCTTAGTTAAATGTTGGCGGTAAATTTGACTAGACCCTCAGACAAATTTCAAATACTGTAGTTATTTATAGATTTAAAATTACGATAGCTAGTTCGTTTTAAGCGGGGAATTTGAGCGCGTTGTCATACGGATTCACTTTACTACAGGTACTATTCTTTCGATGCACAATGTTTTGTATTATAATGAACACATGCACTTTTAGTACTTTGCAGAATTGCATTTGTGGGTTTAAAGTCTGCACAGCATGTATCAATGTTAATCTTACACTGTAAAAAAGAAGTGAGTGTGTCTGCATTCATGGACCTCCTGCAGTCTGTGTGGACTTTTTTATTGAAAAATAAAGCAGCAAAATTTACGCAAACAAACTTTTTTTCTAGTTATATAGGGCCGACACAGAATATTATGACATTAATTTATCGGAAATATACTGAAGGGCAAGATATAACTGGAAAGATTAAGACAGCGATTAAATTGCAACAAAGCAAAACAACAGCAATATTTAATCAAGTTATAGGTTCTTAGCTTTTTTTTAAACAAATTGGCGTCGAAGTGTCTTGGCAAGCGTGGCTGATAACAGGTAACTTTAAAAATATGTCATGTGTGGTAAAGTGGGATGATATAAATATTTATAGGGGACTTAGTGTACTGACTGAGATCAGCTGTGAAGGTATCTGTATCTAATAAGTGTGGTGTATTTACAGATAACCTTACTTGCTACCACATTTATACCTCAGTCAGGCTTATTCTGGAATATTGTGATGACTACGTTGAATGTCTAGGGTTATGATAATGATGAAGTGTATGTTCACAACAACCAACAGACAGATAAACAATTTAGTTTAATTCACAACTGTCTACAACACTGTGACACTCACACACATAGAACACTCTATAAGACTATCTTAATAAGTCAAGTTTTAAAGTTTAAAATTATATGTATTAAGTACTACAAATATTATATATCCTGATTCAAATACAAAGTGAACCAGGAATCATAATCAAATGCAATCACAATTTATATGTACACAATTTATATATTTGATCTTGGTATTGACATATATTATTATTATTATCATATGTGTGTAAGTTATGATGTAGTACTATGAGGTAATACTGGCTTTTTCAAGCTAGGTTGTTGTTTGTCATCATGACTTCAAGTGTTTGCTTTTGGTGGAAATCATATTGGGAAAAGATCACAGTTCCTGTCATTTGACACAATTTATTTTCCCTCTTTAATTAATATACTGTCAAGTTTTGAGGGGGGTACATAGGATTGAGCTGCTCTGGCCACAGATTCTTATCTGCTGTGAGGGCGGCAGGAAACAGTCTCCTCTGCTCGCTTGCTTCACCGTGTTCTTGAAAAGCAATAATGGTCGCCAGCTTGACCAAGGAGTCAGCTACCAGCCTCTGGATTCAGCAAAACTCAGACTAGGTGCTGCTTCAATAAGTTAGGACCACGGTCCCTGAAACAAGAAGGTTGTACCTCCTACTTCAGAACTAATTTATAATCTATTTCCACACTGAGCACAATACATACAAACACTGAGTTCAGAGCAGTAGGCCAACTGCTAGCTTCTCATGTAATAATATTCACCAGTATTCCTCTCCCTAATGGTTACTACGCCTCTGCAATTTCAGCTGTAAGTCCTTCTATACAATAAGATAGGTGTCAGTGTACTATTTGGCGATCCCATGCAGTTCTACTTCTCTCCGACAAGTTTTGTTCAGGTTGGAGCAAACACTCTTCGACCTTCCACCCCACATTCCTAAGCATCTCAGCATTTCTGCTTTTAATCCATGTTAAAAATTCTTTATAGTAACAGAGAAATTAATTAAGTAGAGCTGAGCTGACTCATGCAACTACAGTCTCCAGCCCATCCACATCTTATCGCTGAAGCTAAGGTTACCTCTGAGGTCTCTCATTCTGTTGTTTTAATTATTCTTCAGACTTATTATACTGTGCAGTATCCTGAATTGTATTTTTTTAACACATTACTAAATTAATGTTTATTGTTACCCATACTCACCAAATACCATATACCGGTAGTATACATTACTGTACACATGTCTGTGGTTAAACAAAACCTATCAGAATCATATATTCATCATCATCATCCTTCAGCTTCCCAAGGAGCATAGGCCTTCAACAAACTTATACCAAGTCCTCCTGTCCCGTGGCATCAGCTCAAGGTCTTTCCATGTCTTCCTCATCCTCTTCTTGTCTGTCTCTAATTCTCTTATCTATGTGTTTTTTGATCTCCCTCTGTCTCTCTTATTCTGAAGATTCCAGACCAAGGATAAGAGATTGTATCTCCATTTAAGTTATGTTATTATGACCCCATAGAGTGCTGTTTTTTATCGTGCTCCTTTTTCTAGGAACATATACTGAGCACTAAGTGGAGTATTACTGTATTAACTAGGCATAAATATGCCCAGTAGGTGGTGCCTAACTGTTATAGGTAGTCCTAATAATGTTTATATATTTTAAGTATGAAAATCAGTGGTATCTGATAATTTATGTTTGATTTCTTTGTATGATTGTTAGAGTAAGGTGGGTCGCTAAGTAACAGTTTTTGATAAAGTTGCTATTACTCATAAATTCAATATTTATTATTCTTATCCTCTAGCTCCCTGGGGAGTATAGGACTTCACAGGCCACATGAAGTCTCCTGTCCTGTGCCATCCACCTAAATACTTGTGATGTCTTCTTTATCCTTTTTAAGTCAATCTCCAATTTGTCTAGGATAATCTGCAGGATTGGCTTGGGGGGGGGGGGGGGGGGGGGGGGGGGGGGGGGGGGGGGGGGGGGGGGGGGGGGGGGGAGTTGGTATATATATAAAGGGGTTATATATATAAACATGGGGCATTCGCACTCCAAATGAACAATGGAAAACTGTACAAGTAGCAGCAGAAATGGAAAATTACAGGATTGATATCCTGGGTATCTGTGAGACAAGGTAGAAGGGCATACAGAGGAAAAAAGTGATCACAGGAGAAATGGTGTTGTCCTCAGGACATGAGGAAGAAAGTGTCCACCACAGTGAAGGGGTGGCTCTAATGCTGTCAAGGGAGGCACAGAAAGCACTTATAGAATAGGAAGCAGTGGTATAGCGAAAGGTTTTTATGTGTATAGTGTCAGTAGTCCTGAAGAAAACAGAAATAGAATTCTGTATGAAAATAGTGAAGTCCCAGTGTTGGAGAGAAACACTGGTATCACAAGATAGTCACAGCTGTGAATGTATCTGCTTCAGAAAGTATTTGGAGTAAAGTCAGATCATACCTTCTAGGGTATGTGTATGATGAAGTGTAAGTCATAACAACAACAGACAGATAAACAATTTAATTTATTCCACCACACTTGACAACACTGTGACACTCACATACATAAAACACTCTACGAGGATATCTTAAAGGAGTCACTGATAACTTTTCAAATAACAATATGTATTCAGTGCTGTCATGAATGTATATGTGTCCTGATTCAAATACAAAGGGAACCAGGAATCACAATCAATTTTAATTACAAGTTATATGTACAGAATTTATTAATATGAATCTTGTAGTGACATATATTATTAATAGTATCCTATGTGTGTCAGTTGTGTAGTAGTAATATGAGGTAATACTGGTTTTGTTTTGTTCAAGCTCTGTTGGTATTTGTCATCATGACTTCAATAGTTTGTTTCTATTGGAACTAGTATTGGAGATGTTCTCAGTTCCTGGTATTAAAACAATTAAATTCCCCTCTTAATTTTAGTTTACAATGTCATTTTAAGATGGGGGGTACATAATGTTGAGCTCCATGGCCACACTCTCTTATCTTTCGTGATGACTGCAGTAAAAGACTCCTCTGCTCGATTACTTTAATGAGTTCTGGAGCCACCCCACTGGTTGCTATATGGACCAAGGAGTATGCTGTCCACCTCTGGCTTCAGCAAAGCTCTGACCAGGTGCTGCTCAATAACTTTAAGACCACGGTCCCACAAGTTATGGAAATAATAAACAGTTTCGTTGACTGGCAATGAATATAGCACAACTCCGATCTGCCGATGTCCCAGGCTTTATTTTATAAAAAATATACACTGGTGCTCAACGCACTGCTTCTTAGTAGGTTTATTACAAGATGTGGCAAGGAACAGATGCTCTGAATTGTGTATATTCGCAGCTCTAACCAATGAAACCATGTCTACACATCTTTTCAAAAAAAATACTCCTTTTCACGTTTCCCCTGACAACACAAGATAGTATTTATAGCCTGACCAATCGTGTTTAGTCTTACATTTGTGGCGCTCCAATCAAATAGGAGTTAACATGGTAGGCTATTTCTGTAACGTAATGTTTTTTCAAACACGTTATAAAAAAATTTTATGAGCAGAAATGATTTCATGCTGTCAGGCACCCCCACTATTTTATTTTGGCCATAACTTGGTAATTCCTAGACTATTTGCGTAACGTTTTACATATTCTTTGTCAGCAAACCCTAAGGAACCCAAATATACGAATTTAATGGAGCCAATATGCATTTTCTTCTAGGATAGTCGTGCGGTCTGTCATGTTTTCAAACGTAAACCAGTATATTGTCATAATTCCCAATAAGCGTTTTTCAGGATTTTAAAACCTAACTCTGGTATGGGTAGGGTTTTTATCACTGTCGATTTGAAATAAAGTTAGTGCATGTGGCCTTACACGCGTGATGGCAGCAGTTGTATATCGCGCGACGCGTGTTTAGTATTGCATGCTTCCTGCCTTCATTCGCCCCTCTCTCTCTCCTGCTTTATCTGTCTTTTAGTTACGCCGTGTATGGAATGAATGAAATATTAAATCTAGGTCATTGATCAGCTTGCTTATCTCAAGGTTTTTCCAAGAAATACAGTACACGTTTCATTGAAGAAAGCGTGCAGCGACACAGTAAGCTTTTACTATCAACGTGAAAGCGTTACAATTTGCCGACGAAGTAGAAAACAAGGGGGATTTCGAGTACAGTCATTGTGACAGCACGGTTCTTTACCATTCTTCTTTCCTTTTATTAAATTTATTTGTTAGGCTTTACATTTACCTTTTAATTTATATATGTGGATTAGAATATTCCACGACAGTGGTGTCTTGATAGTGATGGTGTATGGATGACTACTATATAGGTGCTGATTACGCGAATGTTATTTTGAACAAGTGGCGATCAAGCAAAACGTAATATGAACAGGGGCACGTCAAAATAAGGCATGTGCCAATGGAAGTACTCTGGAACTCTTGAGTTAAATTGATACAGTTTATTGGACGATTACGTTGAACGAGACAAGACGTCTGACATTGACGTTTTGACACATTAATAAACATGATGAGATGTCAAAATATATTCTCACTGTTCCAATCAGATATTCCCATGGTAGTCATATTAATTAACTTATGACTGGACATCCAAGTTAACGAAACAATGTTCATTGAATGATTAGTCCGTTTGGATCATGAGATTAATCCTATAACGGTTGACCTCTCAAGGGCAGAGACAATTATTATGATCCATCGCATATAATATATCACAAATATTTCATCTTTAAATGGCCTCGTAAATAAGAAATCTGGAACCTCTGAACATCATGGTTGAGGCATCACTGTGCATATAAATTTCTAAGTTCTGAACTTGACTGACCTCTCCTTATGTGTCGTAATCCGTAGGACGGCGAACAAATACTTTATCTTTGTATTTACGTTTATGTAATACAATTTCTTCAAAATAATAGGCTGGATTTCAATGACTTCGCTTTATATATTATCCATTTCCATACATCCAGATGAAGGGTCAACGATTCCCATGGAATGTACTGACTAGATGCAGTATGGCGAAAAGACGTAGAATAAATTTACATTATTATAAATGAACTTATGGTCAACTCTTCATGGCGATGGCTTCCGTCTGGAAGGCCGTATACAATTGACTTTACCAATCAATAACCCGCCATATGGGTTTTAAACGAACAGACCAATGTCTGACTTTCATACCAGCCATCTCTCTCTGAGGTCACTACGTCATCTACTGTTTAGCAACAAAACGCAAAAATACTTATGCACAAATATGTGCGCTTCCGTGCGCAATGAATTTAATTTACAAATATATTCTTACCATATTAGTTGATGTTTACCCTCTTAACAGAAGTCAGACTCATGTCTACTTTACTACTGCTAAGGACCCAAAAAGGACGCAACAGTTACCTTACAACCCCTGCGAAAAAAAAAAAATTTTTTTTTTTTTTACGTTAATAACCGCGGAGAGGTAAATCAAATTAACATCTACATATAATATCAATCTAAATATACTAAACAAAATATTACTAGTGGCAGAATAAATATGAAAGTGAATTCAACTCAAATAAACAAAATGCAATGTAAGTAAATGTACAACCACTATAAACCAACATGAGGCAAATGCATACATGCCACACTTAAAGGTTTACCCATAATCTGTACGGGGTGTTTGCGTTTTCAGATGTGTACGGGCCGTACACGGGTCTGTACGGGTTTTTTCGCCTAATTATTAAATATACATATAAATCTTGTGCCACTACACAATTTGCGTCATGAGATTCGGCGAGATTTTAAGCCAAGTGGATAAAAAAAAAAAATAACCAATGAAAATCAAGCTGCCTATTTTTCAATTGCCGCGGGATGTGCGTGGCGTGTTCATTCACAATTTTTCGCTAAAGCTAGCGCGAGGTTACTGATTATTTGAACGATTACGCAGCACTGAAATCTTTTTTGAGTCGAGCCTATTGTTTAGGATTAATTTCCAGTTTAGTATTGGTAAGTAATTCATTTTTAAAAAAATATTACAATAACATTGTTTAGATGAAGTTAGATTTAACTGTCAGATAACTTAGGCCTATGCTTTCTTTTCCCCTAAGGTTTAGCATAATTGATTATTTACGGCTGGTAAAAAAAAAAAGGCTGATACCACTACATATTATTTGATTTCACTAAAACTTGTAGAAAGTGCGTAAGAAATGTAAATTTGAAAAATAATACAATAGCCTACAAATTATGGGTAGCCTAATAACGTAATGACGGTCGCCGAATGCTCCGCATGTATTTTCGTACCATTTAGAGTTATAATTAGGGTTACAGCTAGGGTTAACCCTAAATCTAAATGGTACGAAAATACACGCGGAGCATTCGGCGAACGTCATTCCGATATTACCAAATTATGAAACTGAAAAGAAAAAAAAAAAACAATAGCGTGGAAAATTTACATCTTAACTCGATCAGAGAAAAGTTTATTTGGAGTTAGCCTACTTCTCTTCTTAGTTTTAATTTCGTTTCTTTAAAAAACAATGTTATTTTGCCTTTGGTGGTCATCATTACGGTCATTCAATGATTTATAATTATTAAATAATTAATTAGCCTACTATCAATGTTTGATTGACACTAAAATTTGTATGGGAAGGTCTATTTAAAAACTACCAGTTGGGCTTTAACGGCTATTCCAATTTTTGAAGTTCGGTAGAAAATATACAGGCTAATATTACGCCAGCGCTAGTTTATATTTTCATTACCAGCTTTAGCAAAAAATTTATTAGATTTTAAATTTAAGATTCCTAACCCATAATGCTTATTACTGGTCTCTTTAGGCCTGTACTTTTATAAGGCACTATAGAAAACACAGCAACTGTTCTTCATTTCAACCATAAATTGTATTAATTTTTTTCCAAGATTCTATTTCATTATATAATATTAAAATTACAAATAATTATATTTTTCAAATTGATTATTAATATTTGTATTTACTTTTTCACATTAATATTTTTTTTTTTTCTGTCTAGCAGGAAATATTGCATCCATCTAACAGCATGGCTGAGCCTAACTTTAAAAAAAGGAGGTTAGAAGAAGATCAACGTCGTGGGAAGTTTCAATCTGACTGGACAACTACATTCCCTGGGATTATTGAGACATCCAAATTAGGCTCTTCACATGCATACTGTAGAATATGCAATAGAGATATTAAAGTGATGGCATCTGGCTTACACGATGTGAGGGAGCATTTCAAAACAAAACTGCATGAAAGGAACTATCAGCTGAAGAACGGAAGTTCTATCAAGGCCTTCTTTACTCAGCCTCAACAAGAAGATGATAAAATAACGAGGGCTGAAGTTTTATTTGCAAATTTTATTGCTCAACACAACATAGCTGCTTCTATAGCTGACCATTTTTCAGACTTATCAGCTGAGATGTTTCCGGACAGTGCTATTGCCAAACGTTTCAAATGCAAGCGAACCAAAACAACAGCCATTATTAAAAACTGCTTGGCTCCATCTGCAACGGAGCCAGTCATCAAATTATGCAGGAAGACACCTTTCTCCTTGATGATCGATGAGTCAAATGATAGAAAAACTGACAAGCGTTTAGCTATAATGGTGAGGGTATTTGAAGATGGCATAGGACCTAGAACCAGGTTGCTGGGCATGCCGGTCGGTACTGGTGGAACCAGTGAAGCTATTTTCAGTGATATTGATGCTGTGTTCAGCGACTTACAAATCCCATGGATTAACTGTATAGGTTTTGCAAGTGACAACTGCAATGTAATGGTTGGCAAATCAAACTCTGTACTAACGCGAATCAAGAGCAAGAACCCTGATGTGTTTAGTATAGGGTGTATTTGCCACCTTGCAAATCTTTGTGCCAAGGAGGGTATAAAGCAGCTGACTATTCCTGTTGATGACCTTTTGATAGATATCTTCTATCATTTTGAGCATAGCTCAAAACGGAAAAAATCATACAGAGAGTTTCAACTGTTTACAGGAGTGGATGCACTAGACATACTAAAGCACTGCCAGACTCGCTGGCTTTCTTTGCAGAAAGTAGTGGACAGAATTTTAAATCAATATTCTGCTCTATCTTCATACTTCGAGAGCCACGACGATATGGAAAAACCATGCCGTGTCAAAAACATTCATCAGTTACTAAAATCACCACTGACCCAGATGACTCTACGTTTTCTCCAATTTGTGCTACCTCTGTTGACTGAATTTAACAAATTGTTTCAGACAGATGAGTCCCAAATAGGTGGTATGATGGATGAAATGGATCGTCTGCTACGAAAATTTATTGTCAAATTTGTAGAGATGAAATATGTAAAAGAGGTGAAAGATATAAGATTGTTAAAGTATGCTGAACGTGATCTACAGCATGATGACCATACACTTGCTGTTGGTCTGTCCAACAGGACATTACTGGAAGAGTTAGATATAAGTTCTCAAGTGAGAAATTCATTTTTCAGAGATGGGAGGAACTTTTATGTTGCTGTTGTGAAAAAGATATTGGATAAATTTCCATTTGAGAATGAAGTCCTTAAGGATATCAAAATTCTTGATCCAGCCTTTAAAGACACAGTTCAATATACAGCAATCTGTAAGCTGGCCAACACTTTTGCACCACATTTAGACCAAGAGGTGTTAAAGGATGAATTTGAAGATTATTGTTTGCTGCCTGATGAATGTATTTCAAGATTTGACGCTGGACAAAAAAGAAGCTTTTCTAGGTACTGGCTTGACATAATCAACCTGAAAACTAGCACTGGTCGTACACGATTTCCCAGTCTGGCAGTCATAGTGAAACGCTTATTGACATTGCCTCACAGCAATGCTGACTGTGAGAGGTCTTTCTCTATGATGAAAAAGATTCACACGGACTGCAGAAATAGACTAAATGATGATACAGTCACAGCATTTCTACAATGCAAAATAAATTCTAACTCTTGTTGTTTAGGTTTTAAAGCAAGTGAAGACATGCTTAAAAAGGCAAAGGCCGCATGTCACTATGATGGTGCAGAACCATCTAATTGAATATACTTTTACATGAATAAACTCTTTTGTTACGTTTTTCAGTCTTTGTACAGGTTTTGCGGGTCTTTGTACAGGTTTTGCGGGTCTTTGTACAGGTTTTTTTAATTTTTTGTACAGGTTTTTCATCTCTGAGGTGTGGCATGTATGGGCAAATGTGGCAACACAAGATAATATAAAGTAATAAGGACGATGAAACACAAATAAAATGTAAACTGAAAGAACAAAGGTCAATAAATGAATTGAAATAAAATGAAATATGAATGTATCAAAACGATGAGTTAAAAAATGAAAAAAAAGAATGGAAATAAAACCACGCGAAGTAATTAACGCACTTAGCAATACTAAATAAGTATGAGTGGTGATATACTACCAATGATATGAGTGAAAATCACTAGCGCTATGAACTAGAAATAAGCTATTTGCTATAAACATATTAAATATTAAACATAATTAAATGTGATTAAGTAATAGCATAAGCATAGCGTCCGTGGCCTTAGAATGTTATTAATTCATACTGAGTTCATTATTAATTAAAGTGAAGAAGTTGCAATGTTATATTAGAAAACAGTCAACACTTCTCAAAGTTCCGATTGACCTAAAAATGTTATCACTTTTAAATGTTATATGCACACACTAGTCCAATGTTTTTATTTAAGTTCATGTTATTTCAACGTTAAACTGTATATGCTAATCCAAGGAAATGTATACGCAGACACACAACCAGCGAACGAAAAAAAGTTCATCACAATATTGTCGTTGAACGACGTAAAGTTAATTTAGCAATGAGTTATAACTAAGGAAGCGTTCGTGCAGAGGCGTCACTTTCCATAGGGCGTAGAATCTTGCTTGATTCAGAAGGGCCTGGGAAAGGATGTCTGCTAGAACATTCTGCGATCCAGGTATTGCTCGTATAGTAAAACTGTACAGTTGCAGAGCGATTGCATATCTGGTTGATCGAGATGACTTCATGTCTCTGTTGTTGAGAGCAGTAAGAGCATGCTGGTCTGTCTCTACAATGAAATGCGCTCCGAGTAAAAATCTCTGTAGTTTGGTAATTGACCATACCATGGCAAGAAGCTCCCTGTCCAGAACGGAGTAATTTTTCTCTGAAGGTGTCAGTTTTCTGGACACGTACATGATAGGATGCAATGTACCAGAGTATTCTTGAAGTAATGCGCCGCCTATGCCAAAATTTGACGCATCGCTGTGGAGAATGAAAGGTAGGTCCGCATTAGGTAACCGTAAGACAGGTGCATTAGAAAAGTATGATTTAATGATATCCAACGTGACTTGATGTTCTTGCGACCACCGAATCATGTTAGCTGCGCCCTTCTTTAACAAAGTAGAGAAAGGTGCAGTGATGGTCGATAAATGAGGGATGAATCTCCCATAGAATTGTATTAGCCCTAAGAGACTCCTTACTTGTTTCTTAGTCGTAGGTATTGTGATATTCAGGATTTTAGAAATATTACTGTCTTCAGTATGTAAAAGACCATGACCAACACGGTGACCTAAAAATGATATGTCATGAAAACCAACATATGCTTTAGATGGTTTAGCCGTTAAGTTATACGAACGTAAAGTGGACAATAATGTGTTCAATCCACAAAAATGTTCATCCCATGAGTCACTAAAAAGACAGATGTCATCGATATAGGCAATGACATCGGAACGATGTGATAACATACGACGCATCATGCGCACAAAGGTGGCAGGTGCGTTTACTAGTCCAAATGGCATAAAATTCCATTGGAAAAGACCACGAGGAGTAAAAAAAAAAGCAGTGAGTGGCTTTGAACGATCTGTCAGTGGGACTTGCCAATAGCCCTTTGACAAATCTAACTTAGTGAAGAAAATAGATTTAGAAAGTTTAACCAGTAAATCTTCTGTCGCAAAATTGGTTTCAAGTCATTGCAAAGGTGTTCAGTTAGATTTATAAACCCGTCAACGATCGAGTGACCGCTTTCAAAATGGCGGCGTATCAGCGAAATGTGTATCAGACAGAGGAAATCGCCAAGGATAAATAAAAGCAGATGGGAATCAGTATGAAAAGGATTTTACATTTCAGTACAGGGAAGGATTGTGTATAACTGCAGATAAGAAGGAATGGTAGGAAGTTCTCATTTACGGAGATATATGCGTATTTCGGCTGCCCACAGTTACGCTAACAGCTGGTAAACCCACTTCTGTTCTAAATATTAAAATCAACAAATAACAGTTTGGGAAATTACATGGATAGGAAGGTAGAGAATTATCAACTGTATAAAACTAGATAAGATGGAACAATATGGATATTGAATATGCCGAGAATGAGAAAGGCAAAATTTCAGTCGACGCACAGATCGGCCGAAATCACTGTTCGGGAAGGATTTTTCAGGCCTAGGTTTAAGCTGTGACGTCGGTACTCTCCGATACGTCCGCGCTATCGTATATAAAGCGTAGCGGTAAAATGAGACACAGACAACAAAAAAGGTTTGAGACAGACTGGAGGCAGAGTTTCGCCACTACCCATGAATTGTGAGCGGATCGCCAGAAACAATTTTAAGTCCAGTATCTGAAGTCTGAGGGTAAGCGAAATTATGATAACTACCATGTATAATATTTGTTATTTCAGGTTCATATAGAATTCACAAAATATGCCTGTATAATAGTCATTGATATAATGTATTGTATGATCTAAACAGGTGCATTGTGGACGAATGTTGCTTGTACAAAAATGTTTATTACGGATATATTAATAATAATTCTGTATCATTGAAATGATGTTACTTGCTATGACTGTATAACTTTGACACCTGATGACTGACTAGTCTGACTTATGTGCTAGTCAGTTACACTTAATTGAAATGTTAATATTAATGCTATATCACTGAAATGATGTCCTTACTTACTATGATTGTATAACGGTGACATCTGATGACTGACTGGTCTGACATCTGTGCTAGTCAGCTACAAGTCTAGCCAGATACTAGCCAAGGCTGATATGTTGCAGGTTCCATGAAATAACTCAAACCAGACTGTCCAGTATCAGAAGCCTGTGTGGTTCATCAGAGGCAATCCCACAAAAGTGCAGGACCCCAAAGAGTGAACTTCAACTGGTCATTGGCATCCCTACTGTTGGGTCTACCAAGTCTGATATCAGCAAAGGACAGTTCCGTGTCAGCAGTAGCAAGTTGAACAGATAAGTGTCAGTTAAGACACTGACCACCAATATATAAGAAACAGCTAATAGTGAAAATCCATAGTTCAGTCAACTGATGACAATTCATTGGAAAGTTAAGAGACTAAAAACAGTGATTGCAGATTGCAGTAACTTTAATATTCAAGCTCTTGAAGTCTAAACAGACAATAATAGTAATTGTGTGAATACTTTTATATATATATATATGTGTATGCTCTTTTCCAACTAGTAGAAATAGAATATTAGTGTAATTATTAAACTATTTTAACTGTACCTGAGGATTTATTCACTTTTTCCATTTTGTGGGTTCAGTGAATGTACATTTTACTTATCCCCTAGAATATAAGTAATCATAAGATAGTCATAGGGAGGAGACGCCTTAAATCCTGGTACAACTTCTTACCAACTGGCCAGGGTTTTCACAGTCTGACTATTTTTATGATAACAATACACCAGTGCTTATTTCTAAGACTGGGGTATTACTTGTAAGGTCAGGACTCTTTACTGGCATACTCTTACATAATAAATAATTTTAAATAACCTCCCGCTACAGTGGGGGCTCGTCTGCGGGATATATCTTTGATATTCCTGAGCCAACTTTCTATTTCTACTGTGTAGAAAATTTTTTTTGGAAAGAGTAACATAGTAGGAAATAATTATATTTTTAGGAGTACCATTGAGTACAGATAAAGCTGTTTCATATATGGTGAAGTCAGTTTAATTAACTTTAATTTTAATTAAGTTAATTATATTGTAGTAAATTAGTTTGAGTAAGATCACTTGCCCTACTAGACTACAGATACATCATGGCTGACTTGGTCAAATTTAGGTCTGCTACACTGCAGGTGGGAAAAGAGCTTGGCATGGATGGTGACGCTCTGATCCGGTATGTCACGACGGAATGTGAAAAGTACACCGAGAGAGAAGCAAAGCAATTAGAAGCAGAGAGAGAAGCCAAGAAATTAGAAGCAGAGAGAGAAGCCAAGAAATTAGAATTAGAAGCAGAGAGAGAAGCCAAGAAATTAGAAGCAGAGAGAGAAGCCAAGAAATTAGAATTAGAAGCAGAGAGAGAAGCCAAGAAATTAGAATTAGAAGCAGAGAGAGAAGCCAAGAAATTAGAAGCTGAGAGAGAAGAAAGGAGGTTACAAGCAGAGAGAGACCATGAGCTGAAAATGAGACAGCTTGATCTTGAACTTCAGGCTGGGACTATCACCCATGGTAATAGCTCACCTCATTCTGCGAATAGCTCTTTTCAGAACACAGCAAATGGGGCCATGAACTTCCACCTAGATCCATTTGTTGAAAAGGACGCAATTGAGTCATACCTGGACAGGTATGAAAGGCTAGCCTCTACATATGGACTGGAAAAGGAAAAATGGAGTCTAAAGTTATCCCAGGGATTGAGAGGTATTGCATATGATGTGTTTCTGAAACTCCCCAAAGAAGATCAGGAAAATTATGAAATACTAAAGCAAGCCTTACTGATCCGGTATGAAAAGAACTCTGAGGCATATAGGAAGAAATTTAGAACTTCTAAACCTCTACCTGGAGAAACATATAACCAGTTCTCAGCTAGGCTAGAAACGTATTTGTTGAAATGGAGTAGTTTAGGTAAGTATCAGAAAACCTACGAGGATCTGAAAGAAATGGTTATGTTAGAGCAAGTGAAAGATTCCATGTCTCAAGAAATGAGGAAATTCCTTATGGAACAAGGAGCAGAGAGGCTGGAAGACATTTTGAAATGTAACGGAAATCGAGTCATGTGCTTATATGATACCGGCCTGGATTTCGACTCAGTTGTGAGTTCAACCCTAGTGCACTCTGATCAAATTACCACAGAAACCGTGGAAATACAAGGGGCAACTAAGGGAACAGCAACCATGACACTTCCTATAGCTAGGATCAATGTGAAATCTCGCTACGTGGAAGGAGTGATAACAGCCGCAGTGATAGATGACCCTATATACCCGCTGATATTGGGGTGTAGGTATGTATTTTTGGGTGACCCAGTAAAACCTGTTGTCCTGGCAGCAGTCCAGACCAGGTCGAGCACCAAAAACGAGGAGGAAAATCCTAACAATACTCAGCCAGAGCAGATGAAACAGGCTCAATCAGAAGATGACACATTGAAGCCTTGTTTTGGCAAATTGCCAAAGGCCCATAACCCTCCAGAAAAAGGAGACTTGTATATGAAAAATGGTCTACTGTATAGAAAAGCTAGTACAGGACCTCAAGGACATGGACAGCTGGTAGTACCAAAGTCATACAGGGAGAAAGTTATGGAGCTCGCACATGCTATTCCATTTAGTGGACACATGGGAATTGGTGCCACAAGTCAACGGATAGCTTGTCACTATTACTGGCCAGGGCTCACGGAAGATATCAAACGATATGTGAAATCTTGTCCAGAGTGTCAACGTGTAGCCCCCAAGCATGGGACTGCACCAGCAACTCTAGGAGAAATGCCAATCAAGGGTACTCCATTCGAGAGAGTTGCAGTGGATATTGTTGGACCCCTCACTAGGACTAAGAGAAGGAATAGTTATATCTTAACTCTAGTTGATACATGCTCTATGTGGGGAGAGGCCGTAGCCATGGCATCTATAGATTCTAAGCATGTGGCAGAGGCATTGTTGACAATATTCACCCGGTTAGGCTTTCCACATCAAATATTGACGGACAATGGTTCCCAGTTCAAGGGAAAGCTAACCCAAGAAGTGTTCAGGATTTTTCAAGCCAGACATTATCATTGCTCTCCTTATCACCCACAAGGAAATGGTCAAGTCGAGCGGTTCAATGGTACGCTCATTTCTCTTCTCAGGTTGCTGGCAAGTGAAAAACCTGAAACATGGGATGTATACTTACCCGCTGCATTATTCGCATACCGGGAAGTCCCACACAATTCCACAGGAATGGCACCGGCCACATTGTTGTTTGGTCGGCCTATAAAAGGTCCACTGGAAGCATTACTGCGGACTTGGACAGATGAGAAGGCAGAGGAAAGTGTCACCTCATCAATTCAGTATGTAAATGAGTTGACCACTCGACTGAAAATGGGCTGGAAATTGGCTAATGACAATCTTCGCAGAGCCAGAAAGAAACATACTGAATACTATAACAAGAAAGCAAAGGATAGGGAACTTGCTGTTGGAGAAAAAGTGCTTCTTCTATTGCCCAGCAATAACAACAAACTGCAGATTGGTTGGCAGGGTCCATATAACGTGCTAGAGAAAATATCGAGGACTAATTACAAAATTGACAAGAAGGGCAAAGAAAGGGTGTACCATGTTAATCTGTTAAAGAAATATTATGACAGGACATCAACGGAGGTAGCTCATATGATGACTCTGGCCATCGTAACCGAAATGAAGCATGAACCACTTACCTCAATAGATTATCCATTAAGACCGACTGAGACATATGAACAAGTCAAAATTAGTACTCAGTTAACTCCGGAACAGAGGGAGCAAGTTAAAGAGGTTTTTAAAACACATGCAGATGTGTTAACTGATAAACCAGGATGCACCAACTTATTGACATATGATATGAAGGTCATCGATCCAACACCTATCTGCATGAAGACCTACCCTATACCATATGCCAAGGCACAGGCATTGAAGGAGGAAATTGATTATCTGTTGCAAGAACAAATCATTTCCAAGTCAGAATCACTTTACAGTTCAAGTGTTGTACTGTTGAGAAAACCAAGTGGAGAACACAGACTCTGTATCGATTACCGGAAATTGAATGTGATCACTGAAACCCAAGCTGATCCATTACCAGATACCAATCAGCTGTTCTCGACGCTAAGTACTGCGAAATATTTCTCTAAGGTCGATTTAAGTAAGGGATATTACCAGATTCCTGTCAAACCCGAGATCCGACACATGCTGGCTTTTAGCACTTCGGATGGTCACTATGAATTTAATGTACTACCATTCGGGTTGAAAAACGCACCAAGCGTATTTTCAAGGATGATGAGGAAATTGCTGGAACCCTTGAACAACTCTAACATCACCAACTTTATGGATGACATTCTCATAGCCACGGAAACATTTGAGGATCATCTACATTCTCTATCAATGTTACTGGGTAGACTCAGAGAGGCAGGTTTGACTGCTCGTCCAACAAAGTGTGTAATCGGATGTCAGGAATTAGAATTTTTGGGACATACAATTTGTCATGGAAACATGGCTCCTGATCCCAAAAATATAGAAAAGTTAAGGAATGCCCCTAGATTACAGACAAAAAAGGATGTGAGGTCGTTCGTATCCTTAGGAGGATTCTATCAAAAGTACATCAAAGACTTCAACACCTTATGTGCACCTTTGACGGATCTGACAAAGAAAGGAAAACCTGACACAATAAAGTGGACGGCAGAGTGTGAGCATGCATATTCAGAATTGAAGCATAGACTCACTAGTAGGCCTATTCTGAAGTTACCAGATCTGACGCAAGAGTTTATAGTATGGACTGATGCAAGCAATGTAGGAATGGGGGCCGCGCTTTTGCAAAAATCTCAGACCCAGAATGAGGAACTGTTTCCTGTTGCTTATGCCAGCCGCAAGTTGAACGTGGCAGAAAAGAATTACTCTACTATAGAGAGGGAATGTTTAGCATTGGTGTGGGCCATCAATAAGTTTCAACCCTATTTGTATGGCAAACCATTTGTGGTCCAGTGCGATCATCAACCCCTGTCATTTTTGGCCTCATCACGTCATGCAAATACTCGCTTACTAAGATGGTCATTATTGATTCAACCATATTCCTTCACTATTGAATACATTCCGGGAAAACAGAATGTGGGCGCAGATTTTCTAAGTCGCCATCCCACAGAGCTTGAGGAAGGCAGAAGGAAGGAAAACTAACCTCGGAATGGTCGATTTGCAATTGTCTTGTACCCAATAGTTAAGCTAGATATCATCCAGCTTAAAATATGGGGGAGCTATGTCGCAAAATTGGTTTCAAGTCATTGCAAACGTGTTCAGTTAGATTTATAAACCCGTCAACGATCGAGTGACCGCTTTCAAAATGGCGGCGTATCAGCGAAATGTGTATCAGACAGAGGAAATCGCCAAGGATAAATAAAAGCAGACGGGAATCAGTATGAAAAGGATTTTACATTTCAGTACAGGGAAGGATTGTGTATAACTGCAGATAAGAAGGAACGGTAGGAAGTTCTCATTTACGGAGATATATGCGTATTTCGGCTGCCCACAGTTACGCTAACAGCTGGTAAACCCACTTCTGTTCTAAATATTAAAATCAACAAATAACAGTTTGGGAAATTACATGGATAGGAAGGTAGAGAATTATCAACTGTATAAAACTAGATAAGATGGAACAATATGGATATTGAATATGCCGAGAATGAGAAAGGCAAAATTTCAGTCGACGCACAGATCGGCCGAAATCACTGTTCGGGAAGGATTTTTCAGGCCTAGGTTTAAGCTGTGACGTCGGTACTCTCCGATACGTCCGCGCTATCGTATATAAAGCGTAGCGGTAAAATGAGACACAGACAACAAAAAAGGTTTGAGACAGACTGGAGGCAGAGTTTCGCCACTACCCATGAATTGTGAGCGGATCGCCAGAAACAATTTTAAGTCCAGTATCTGAAGTCTGAGGGTAAGCGAAATTATGATAACTACCATGTATAATATTTGTTATTTCAGGTTCATATAGAATTCACAAAATATGCCTGTATAATAGTCATTGATATAATGTATTGTATTTTTAATATGATCTAAACATGTGCATTGTGGATGTTTGTTGCTTGTACAAAAATTAATCACAAATAGCCCCACAGCCTAATGAAGATATATTTATCATATTGCTTTATCGCTTACGAAGATAAGGGTAGTCCCATGGCAGAGATTGTCATAGGGAAATGAAGTGTTAGAAACTTCTTCATGGAAGATCCCCGTTTACGAGGTTAAGGTGACTAATCCCCTTCCTCGCTGCCTTTGCCTTCCCTAGTTTGAGCGCACAACTTTGTACCCATTTACAGCTGGTAAACTGGAGTGTTCCACAGTTCAGGTTTACATTCCAAAACTATGTAAGTTTACACCGAAGAAAGCAACCTGATCACGTGGTCACTCACTTTATTTATTTTATGTATTAATTTTGGGTAGTTGCTAAGATAGCATCAGTATTTGAATTTGTACTTGATATGATTTAGAAGGATCAAGTTATAGATCAGAAAAGGATTTATAGGAGCAGAGTAAACCAGATGATGTTTATTACGGATATATTAATAATAATTCTGTATCATTGAAATGATGTTACTTGCTGTGACTGTATAACTTTGACACCTGATGACTGACTAGTCTGACTTATGTGCTAGTCAGTTACACTTAATTGAAATGTTAATATTAATGCTATATCACTGAAATGATGTCCTTACTTACTATGATTGTATAACGGTGACATCTGATGACTGACTGGTCTGACATCTGTGCTAGTCAGCTACAAGTCTAGCCAGATACTAGCCAAGGCTGATATGTTGCAGGTTCCATGAAATAACTCAAACCAGACTGTCCAGTATCAGAAGCCTGTGTGGTTCATCAGAGGCAATCCCACAAAAGTGCAGGACCCCAAAGAGTGAACTTCAACTGGTCATTGGCATCCCTACTGTTGGGTCTACCAAGTCTGATATCAGCAAAGGACAGTTCCGTGTCAGCAGTATCAAGTTGAACAGGAGGATTTATTCACTTTTTCCATTTTGTGGGTTCAGTGAATGTACATTTTACTTATCCCCTAGAATATAAGTAATCATAAGATAGTCATAGGGAGGAGACGCCTTAAATCCTGGTACAACTTCTTACCAACTGGCCAGGGTTTTCACAGTCTGACTATTTTTATGATAACAATACACCAGTGCTTATTTCTAAGACTGGGGTATTACTTGTAAGGTCAGGACTCTTTACTGGCATACTCTTACATAATAAATAATTTTAAATAACCTCCCGCTACATCTTCCAAAAGTGGTAATGGTTCCATGTCAAATTGTGTAACCTTATTTAACTTACGATAGTCAACACAAAGACGGATGTTATTATCTTTCTTATAGATAATAACCATCAAAGAAGAATATGGTGAAGTGGATGGTTCAATTATTTTTAATTGAAGCATCTCATCCAATTCCTTATCAACTTGAGATCGAAAGTGCAGAGGAATAGGATATGGACGGACCCAAATAGGTGTGTCATCGGTCAGTAAAATGTCATGTTAAATGACAGACGTACGACTGGGGACGTCAGTGAGAACATCCTGATAGGATTGAAGAAGAGACGATACTTGCTGACGCTGATCAGCAGAAAGGTCAGGAGAAATAGAAACATCATTCCAATTTTCTGTTGAATGAAGTGGTACTACCGGTATAGGTAAAGGTACATCTTGAAAAGAAGACTCTTCCTCCTGAATTACCGATAAAGCGGTATAATGATGAAGACAAGGTGTAGGGTCGTCAGTTGCTTGGAACACTGACTGAAGATAGTCAGGACGAGAGTAAAATTCCTTTAACATATTTATATGAAAGGTTTTATGTTTGCCCATGATATCGACAATGTAATCGACATCACAAATTCTCGAAATTATTTTGAAAGGGCCTTTCCAGGCAATGAGTAACTGATTGTCTTCACGAGGGAGTAATACATAGGCCTCATCACCAGGAAAAAGCTGGCGAAGACGTCGGTATCTATTAGCAAAGAGTCGAGCTTTTTCTTTTGCTAATTCAGATGATGTGGTGGCTAACCTAAATAGAAACATCATTCCAATTTTCTGTTGAATGAAGTGGTACTACCGGTATAGGTAAAGGTACATCTTGAAAAGAAGACTCTTCCTCCTGAATTACCGATAAAGCGGTATAATGATGAAGACAAGGTGTAGGGTCGTCAGTTGCTTGGAACACTGACTGAAGATAGTCAGGACGAGAGTAAAATTCCTTTAACATATTTATATGAAAGGTTTTATGTTTGCCGATGATATCGACAATGTAATCGACATCAGAAATTCTAGAAATTATTTTGAAAGGGCCTTTCCAGGCAATGAGTAACCGATTGTCTTTACGAGGGAGTAATACATAGGCCTCGTCACCAGGAAAAAGCTGGTGAAGACGTCGGTATCTATTAGCAAAGAGTCGAGCTTTTTCTTTTGCTAATTCAGATGATGTGGTGGCTAACCTACATGCATCTATGATTGTTTTCCTCAAAGAAATTACACACTCATACGAGGATTGAGTATCATTTGTAATATCCTCCTCCGTAAGTAGGTCGTGTAGTAACGACATAGGACCACGAGGTTGAATGCCGAAGACGAGTTGAAATGGTGAAAAACCTGTAGCTTCATTTTGCACCTCTCGATACGCAAAGAGAGCAGCGGGTAGAACTCTGTCCCAGTCTTGAGGATGATCCTCAGTAATTTTACCCAATAACTGTTTGAGTGTCCTATTTTGACGCTCAATTAAACCGTTCAACATTGCGTGATAGATATAACTAAGAGATCTATCAATGTGCAGCATAGCCATGACTTGAGACAGCTTCAGAAACGAATTGCACACCATGATCTGATATGATTTTACGTGGAAAACCTAAACGTGAAAAAATTAACCATAGCGCATCTGCGACACTAGCAGATGAAGTACTCTTTAGAGGTATAGCCTCAGGCCAACGAGTACACATATCAATACAAGTGAGAATTATGTATGTCCTCTAGCAGAAGGTTGGCTAGGACCAATAATGTCAATTGCCATTTTCTCAAATGGTCGAATTGGAATGTCAGCAGCTTGAATAGGAGCTGCATGGTATGGCCCACGAACCGTAACCTCTTGACATGTAATGCAGGAACGACAGTAGATATTAACATCTCTATGTACACCTGGCCAATAGAATGCAGATAGCACTCTGGATTTGGTGCATGAAAAACCCATGTGGCCTGCACATTGAGAGTCGTGAGCATGACGCAATATACGAGCTCTCATTGTAAAAGGTACTAAAATTTGAGATCGTACGGATGACATATTCTCATGTACTAATCGAACCAATACCCCATTCTTCAGCATAAAATTATGTTTAGAGTTTGTTTCTGTGTTTCGTAGTATTCTGAGCTAATTGAAAAAATTTCTTTAATGAAGCATCATTGTGTTGTAATGCTATAAAAGACTCACGTGATATAGGAGAGTCAACATCATCATTATTATTAACAGGAGATATTGTTGGTGTACTTTGCAACATATCCTTAGATTGCGCTCTAGTGACAACTGCATTGGCAGAATGCATATGTTGCTGTTCCCAAGTAGCAATTTGCTGTGGGGTACACTCTTTAATTCCATGTATGCGACCAATTATCAAGTCACTAAATGGCGCAGGAAGTAGACAGGTGTGTATTTTCCCTGTGAAAAATAGTGTTTTTATATCAATTATTGCTGGAGGAAAAGTCTCAACTGTGCCACCGAAGGTGACACACTTCACAGTTCTCCCAGTTGCACAGGACGGGTAGAATAACGAATGTCTGACGCCGATGGTGCTACAACCTGTATCAAAAAGTACAGAGACAGAAATCCCGTTAACAAAACCATTATGTAAGTTAAGAGATCCTGTTCCATCATGTGTCGAAGCTGACATGGCTGTAGACATTGCAGGAAGACTTGGTATCACATGTCCGCAACTCAGCATAGTGATCGCCTTGGGCTGGAATAAAGTTGTGCATTTTATTGATTACCATTTTGGTTAGCTTATTGTTAATACTATAGACCCTTGGACCATATAGGTTTGTTTGGAGATAACATGCCTGTTAATTTAGAGAAATTTTGATCTGGATTGCCAATTATGGTTGTAATTATTTCCTTGATAATTTCCCATATCATTCTTATTAAAATCCCGTGATCTGTAAGATTGACCCCAATTTTGAGTATATGGAGATCCATGTCGAAATGATTTCCCTTTAAAAGAATTGTAATTCTTGTTATCTCCCTTTTTAAAGTTCCTATCATTGCTAAGAGAGCGATGACGGAAATTACTTCCTTGATGCATGGCAAATGCAACAGGCAATTCATCTTTGACCTGAGAATTGCTAACTATCATGTTGGGATGTGCAGTACAATTTTCTACAATTTTGTTCCCTTTCGTTCATATTTGTTGGTTTACGTTCATGTAAGAACGAAAGAAATAACGGAATAACCGAAGACAAGACCTTATCACGAAGTAATAAGTCTACAAGAGCCTCATAAGAACGTTCTATTTTAGATAGTTCAACCCATCTGTCAAATGTAAGACGTATGAGTGAGATAAAGTAATCAAAATCCTTTCCACTTTCAGGTTTCAGTGTTTTAAATTTGTGCCTATAACCATCCTCATCAAGTTGAAATTTTTTAAGCAAAGCAGCTCTGACAATATTGTAATCAATTTTGTCAGTGTCTTTCAACAGATTAAATACTGTTAATGCCTCACCTGCAAGTAATGGCAATAAATGTGCGCAATACTGTGATTTGTCAATCTTATTGGCTTCGCATATTGTTTGAAATCTATCCAGGTAAAATAGTATGTCATCTGAATGTTGTTTGAATACTGGCAATTTTAAGTTTACATGCTTAATATTATCTTTGTTAGACGAGTTGTGAACCAACTGAGCGTTGTGAGCATTACCTTCATTAGTTAATCTAATTTTTTCAAGCTCTAGTTCCATCAGTTTTTGTTCATGCTGTCTTCTATTTTCATTTTCAGCAGACTCAAGCTGAAATCTTCTTTCATTTTCTGCCGCGGCCAATCTCCTGTATTCCATTTCTATTTTCTTATTCTCAAGTTCAATCTGAAGCCTTTTGTTTTCCGCCTCTAATTTTTTTGCTTCCAACTTCTGAGCCTTGTCATATTCGACAAGTGCGAATTGTTTGACTTCTTCAGGAGTCATAGTAAAAGATTTACCTTGCTTAATAAAATAATCCAAAGTTGACATTATGTCAAATATGTATTTATAATCTTACTACCTTAGAAGGATTTTATCAAATGATTTAAAATTTATTACTCTCTTATAAGTGCACTAAGTTCCTGTCCATAGAACTGCACTAAAACTTGCTAATTATATTAATAATGTTACTAATCAAAGAATCAAATTATGCATAAAAATATTATCAGAGTACAACAGAAGTAGACAATGGAACAATAGCGACAAGGACAAGATAATAAGGACAAATGAAAACGTTCGCAGAAATCAAACGATCCACAAAGTAGCAATAAAAAGAGAATCTTGCAAAGAATGCAATGACAACTGCGAAGAAAAATAACAAGACACATAACAACACAAGGTATAAACACAAATGGTGTATAGAAATAAACGATAGTAAGGTAAAGATGGACGTTTACAAACAAAATACATCATGCAAATAAGGCACATATAAGAAATTACTACGAAAACAATATTTAAAAAACTTGACGATACAGCTAAACAATTATAGTTCACAGAGAACCAAACACAGTGGACTGAAAAAATCCATCAACACTCATGTGTCGGAACATTCCACTGCGGGAAGTCTGTAAAAATGTGTCCCTATAGAACACTCACGAAGGCCCTGGGGTGAAACTGGGATGTTTCCTTCGTAAGCCGCCAAACCCAACCACCCACGTGAAACATGGAATATACAACATAGAATACACAAATGGACATATTTAAAGAAAAGGGCTCAGCTAACATGCCACGGTGAATAGAACATAGATTTTTGTTACTTATCTTTAGCGATGAAAAAATTTCCCGATCCTCACGAAGTTCTCGATTTTGGCATACGGGCATAGCATGCAAGAGCCAACATACAAATGTAGACGTGGAATAGTACTGTGTCCAACGTTGAAGGTGGTAGTTGATGTTAACTTGACCTTGAGTAGCCGTTATACTTGGAATCAATATCACATTAATAAACATGATGAGATGTCAAAATATATTCTCACTGTTCCAATCAGATATTCCCATGGTAGTCATATTAATTAACTTATGACTGGACATCCTAGTTAACGAAACAATGTTCATTGAATGATTAGTCCATTTGGATCATGAGATTAATCCTATAAAGGTTGACCTCTCAAGGGCAGAGACAATTATTATGATCCATCGCATATAATATATCACAAATATTTCATCTTTAAATGGCCTCGTAAATAAGAAATCTGGAACCTCTGAACATCATGGTTGAGGCATCACTGTGCATATAAATTTCTAAGTTCTGAACTTGACTGACCTCTCCTTATGTGTCGTAATCCGCAGGACGGCGAACAAATACTTTATCTTTGTATTTACGTTTATGTAATACAATTTCTTCAAAATAATAGGCTGGATTTCAATGACTTCGCTTTATATATTATCCATTTCAATACATCCAGATGAAGGGTCAACGATTCCCATGGAATGTACTGACTAGATGCAGTATGGCAAAAAGACGTAGAATAAATTTACATTATTATAAATGAACTTATGGTCAACTCTTCATGGCGATGGCTTCCGTCTGGAAGGCCGTATACAATTGACTTTACCAATCAATAACCCGCCATATGGGTTTTAAACGAACAGACCAATGTCTGACTTTCATACCAGCCATCTCTCTCTGAGGTCACTATGTCATCTACTGTTTAGCAACAAAACGCGAAAATACTTATGCACAAATATGTGCGCTTCCGTGCGCGATGAATTTAATTTACAAATATATTCTTACCATATTAGTTGATGCATACCCTCTTAACAGAAGTCAGACTCATGTCTACTTTACTACTGTTAAGGACCCAAAAAGGACGCAACAGTAACTATCTGTGATATTTAAATAAATCAGAACAACTCAACTTCAACAATTATAAAATTACTAAGTCAGCTGAGTACAATTTCTGAATTTATTATGTACAACTATCTACTTTTGTGCTGAATTGTGAGTGTTGGAAGATGAAATCAATGAATAAATATTTTACATCATTTGGATGAGGGTGAATTTATCTCTAGGTAATTAACTGAAATAAAAAGTTCTTCTTGGATCTTCCTTGTATAGAAATAAAAGTTTATCAGCTGTGCTGTTATCTCTAGTCTCTGGCTATGCTAAAAGTCAATAGTTTTCATCATAGACTCTGACCGCTCACAAATGATGCAGGAATTGGTTCTGTTGCATACTCATCTTCAGAGTAAGATAAGTTCTTGTTTGAATGACACACAACACTGTATTCTGAAGATCTATGCATTAGACCACCCAACACTGAGGGGGACTAAGGCTGAAGTACAGATAACAATCGATAGGCTCCTGTGAGGTTCCAGGCAGCTTGGATTGAACTGAACTCTAGATCTCAGGTTTATGATGACTCATATGAACCTGTGAACAATGATAGACATGTGGCTAGTCCATGTTTATGGAACCACAAATCAAGTGTGTATGATATGAGTGTGTCCTAGATGTTTTCATGTAAATGAATGATACATGGCTCAGTATGATTTAGCAATAGCGAGACAAGACAGGTGTCTAACTGCAGAACATTTTCTCAAATAATATAATACATAAATAAAACCAAATTACATTGTATACGAACGAACGAACTTTATTTTCAAATGGTTAAGAATTGGGCACGCAGGCATGATGATATTCTGCCCTTCCTCTCTCTTTCATCATGTGTACTGTATTCTTTCATCCTCACATTTACTTTCAGCACGATTTAGGCATTTATCATTATAAAAGTAATATAACATCATACATTTGCAATAATCATCATAATAAAAGTATGTTTTTAAAATAATTAAAAAAAAACAAAAACAAAACAAAACAAACAAACAATAAGACTGACAAAAATCTAATTCCTTCATAAATAGGTATGATGCTACCGTTGTCTTTCACATATGGAATGCCAAGTCAGCTCTGAAAAGTGCTGTACTTGCAAGCAGGTTATATTAATCCTGACAAGGACTGTTGAGGTTATATTAATCCTGACAAGGACTGTTGAGGTTATATTAATCCTGACAAGGACTGTTGAGGTTGTCAGTTTCTATCTTCAGCAATCATACTAATTAAAACAAATATTCTGCCTGGTATAGCGAGAGGAAAGATATAATGATGATGATATCCTGGACAAATAGATGTATCAGATGATACCAGGATAGTGCCAGATAAGAGACTGGTCTTACAAGAAATACCCCATTCTCTGAAAAGAGTAATGGTGTATCGACATCAAAGGTATAGTCAAGCTGTATAGGTTTCTAGATGAGATGGTAATGTACTATCTTAGGTTCCTATGATGCCCCTCTCCAGACTAACCTTAGACTATGACTCTGCTGGGGTAACTAACCAACAAGAATTAATAACCAAACTTAAATAATTCAATAAAGACTCTAGGTACAATTTATAATTTATTTATGTACAGGATCTTTCTTTGTTCTGTTGGATAATTTTCAAATAAAATCAAATTTATTCAAAATATATATATATATATATGGTTTCACTGTTAAGTATTTATATTACATTTAAAGTTAATTAAAGTTCATCTTCATCTGTTTTCTTGATCTTTGATGAAAACTGTCTTTCTTCTGTGCTAAACTTGAACAAATGTTAATATTATTATATCACAAGTTAAAATGGCATTTGCTATGTTCTTTAACACCACAGACTTGTGTCATCATTTCAAGGGTCACTTGTAGAGAATAAACTCGTAGGTTATATGTTCCATAGTCTTTAGCTTCTTATAATCTTAAGTTTTTAATTTCTTTTGTGTGGTATGGTTTTTTTGTAAAGCCAAGTAGCCCCAAACAAGGCTACTTATCTTCGAAATGTTCTTCTAGGCCTGGCCCAGCAATGAAACTGGAAAGAATCCCACGACTGCGGTTCTTCCAATCTTAAAGGTGGCACTACTGAAGACCCTCTGGAATTTCACAAGGGCTCAGAACAACAAAAGCTTCCTCCAGCTGACTTGGGCACGTAGAATTTAGTAAACTCTTCAAGGCAGGATATAACCTGAAATATAATATATATAACATACGTAGTATCTTTCACTGACTCCCTAACCAGTCAGGAGGTAAGATGAGACAGATCAGACAAGATGTGGTTACTCATGAGAATCATAGCAAGTCAAAATTAACATAATTCATTAATTAATAGCACACTATTCCAATAACTCTCTGGTTACAGTTTGTCCATGATTTGCTTCCTTACAATCAGATGGCCTTGTGGAAAGAGTAATGTTATAACTCAATCTGTACAGTAAAATAATTTCTTTCATTCTTTCCATCTATTTGTCCAGGATATCATCATCATTATATCTTTCCTCTCGCTACACCAAGCAGAATATTTGTTTTAATTAGTATGATTGCTGAAGATGGAAACTGACAACCTCAACAGTCCTTGTCAGGATTAATATAACCTCAACAGTCCTTGTCAGGATTAATATAACCTCAACAGTCCTTGTCAGGATTAATATAACCTGCTAGCAAGTACAGCACTATTCAGAGCTGACTTGGCATTCCATATGTGAAAGACAACAGTAGCATCATACCTATTTATGAAGGAATTAGATTTTTGTCAGTCTTATTGTTTGTTTGTTTTGTTTTTGTTTGTTTTTTTTAAATTATTTTAAAAACATACTTTTATTATGATGATTATTGCAAATGTATGATGTTATATTACTTTTATAATGATAAATGCCTAAATCGTGCTGAAAGTAAATGTGAGGATGAAAGGATACAGTACACATGATGAAAGAGAGAGGAAGGGCAGAATGTCATCATGCCTGCGTGCCCAATTCTTAACCATTTGAAAATAAAGTTCGTTCGTTCGTATACAATGTAATTTGGTTTTATTTATATATTATATTATTTGAGAAAATGTTCTGCAGTTAGACACCTATCTTGTCTCGCTATTGCTAAATCATACTGAGCCATGTATCATTCATTTACATGAAAACATCTAGGACACACTCATATCATACACACTTGATTTGTGGTTCCATAAACATGGACTAGCCACATGTCTATCATTGTTCACAGGTTCATATGAGTCATCATAAACCTGAGATCTAGAGTTCAGTTCAATCCAAGCTGCCTGGAACCTCACAGGAGCCTATCGATTGTTATCTGTACTTCAGCCTTAGTCCCCCTCATTGTTGGGTGGTCTAATGCATAGATCTTCAGAATACAGTGTTGTGTGTCATTCAAACAAGAACTTATCTTACTCTGAAGATGAGTATGCAACAGAACCAATTCCTGCATCATTTGTGAGCGGTCAGAGTCTATGATGAAAACTATTGACTTTTAGCATAGCCAGAGACTAGAGATAACAGCACAGCTGATAAACTTTTATTTCTATACAAGGAAGATCCAAGAAGAACTTTTTATTTCAGTTAATTACCTAGAGATAAATTCACCCTCATCCAAATGATGTAAAATATTTATCTATTGATTTCATCTTCCAACACTCACAATTCAGCACAAAAGTAGATAGTTGTACATAATAAATTCAGAAATTGTACTCAGCTGACTTAGTATTTTTATAATTGTTGAAGTTGAGTTGTTCTGATTTATTTAAATATCACAGATAGTTACATAGTAAGGTGGCAAGGTATGATCTGACTTTACTCCAAATACTTTGTAATTCTTGGAGCTTAACATCTTCAAAATACTTTCCTAAAACTAACATCACAATCTACACGTCCATCTGCTTTCATTTCACAATTAAATTGAGCTAACATGTTTGAATTCCCTCCAAGAATTACACAGTGATTTCACACACACTTTTCATTCTATAAAGCCATATTTAATAATTTAATTTATAGTACATATGTAATTTACTTTCTTTCTTTACCCTCAAGTACATGCTGATGGCTTTTATAAAAAAAAAA